>JAZHYW010008046.1:0-165638 GCA_037355805.1 Ixodes ricinus | reverse complement strand
AGTATTACATCGAATGAAGATCTTTTTTTGTGCAACAGCCATGTTCAGCACAGTTTCTTTTCTATGCATTTTTTTTAACTTTTATTAGCGAAATTTAACTGCAATATGATTAATTGTGACTTGGGCTCTCTGATGGGCTATATATTTGTTTCGTGTCTTTGCACTGTATTTTATTTGTGTCGAAGTGACTTTTGCTGTGCACCAATGTCAAAACCTTCATGGTGTTTTTGGGCACGTAATGAACATCAGCATCAAACAATGAACATCAGCATCAAACAACCTTTGAAATCCTGAATGGTAAGTTTAGACAGATTAAACCATAACCAAAGCCAAAACCGAAAAAAAAAATGGCGAGCAACATATTGACAAATAATGCGACCGAGAAACCCCCGAGTGGTGATCTTCGATCTCCAAATATATTTGGTCGAGATTCATATAGTGCGAGCGAATTACGAATTACAAACGTGCGCTCGGCAGGCGATCGGTGCTAAATATTTAGCCTGAACGTCCCAAGCCTCTGGAATGTAAAAAACCAGCAAACAAGATGCTTTCTATGTATCTTGCTTGTTGGCATATACTGTATATATACACACCAACTCAACTCTACGACGTCAGGCCGTTATGGTGGCGCTACTGTCCTTACCGCGCATGCGCGGACGCAGTCGTCTGCTTGTTGCGCAGGGGTTGCGGTGACGTCAGAACGACACCGAGCTCTGATTGGCTGTGGTTGGAATGATAGTGGGTAGACCTCAATGAGAGCCTTCATGTGCGCGCACATGAAGGCACTCTAGACCTCAACGCTAATCGCCTTAAGGCCTACCCACTATTTTTTTTTTCAATCGGCTAATAGAAGTTTGTCGTTGACATATCATCGCAGCCCCTGTGCAAAAAGCAGACGAACTTGCACTCCGTATACAGTAGTGATGTTTTTTTCTTCCTTGTTTTATGTGTGTGGCTGATCGCAATCGGAAGATATGCGTTTAATTTCAGAACATCTCCCCTCGTAGGCCAAGTGAACCGAATTAACTATCGTCCGCAGAATAGACCATTTGCTGTATTACCCAAGCATCAAGGAGAATGCCGGGATTGGTGTTCCACGCGCCACACGCGCACGCCTTCCCCGTATAAAAGATTCGAAGTAAATAACCAAAATAAAGTGTTGACGAGCGCGCGTGCAAGATGCTATTTGTTTTGAGGTATTTGCTTCAGAAAAGTTACATACTGCTGAGGCCAGCACGTGCGGCGCGTGGAACACCAATCCCTGCATTCTCCTTGATGCTTGGGTAATATAGCAATAGGTCTATTCGGTCTCGTAAAGGACGCTACTGTAATCTAACCCCAAAGATGATGCTTAGTGCAGCTGCGCTGTGAACACATCTGAAGATGATCTCGCCTCAATAAAATTACACTAAGAAAAAGGAGCTTTTTTTGCCTGCGAGGGAAATTCACCGGACGCCATATTTGAGTGCGCTGTTTGAGTGCGCCATATTTGAGTACGCTCACAACGAGCGCGTACTGATAGTCTGCCAAGACCGGCATTCTTGAGGGTGTGAAATGTACGCATGCAAGAGCAATGCGGAAGCTCTCCGTCAACTTAATCGTGCTCAGCAGCCACGGACTTGGCTATGGACGCCAGTGAATACGCCCTATTGTTACGGCAGTTTCACTTCGAAGCAACAAAGGTCATCGTGCCACTGGGGCGTTTCATTTTACGAAACAAACAAAAAATGCTATATATATATATTTTTTTTTTGTTAGTCTATAGCTAAACAAAATGCCACAGCAGTTCGGCGTGTCTTTCTTTTCGGTTGACACGTATAACTGTTGACCGAGGCAGGTTTTATCTTGACCTTCTTTAACGAAACAAGTGGCAGAGCCGCACGTTTGCAGAGGTCCCTTACAACAAGACCGTGTTTGGCAATTTATTTAAATTGAGTTTAATCCACCCGAGCTGATGCTTTGAGGGGGTTGGGTGTCTGGCTTATCAGTTTTACATGAAGCGCGCGCTTACACTTTCTGGTTTACAAAGGCCGTTAGCTTTCGAATACAGCATACTCAGGGGAACAGTGTCGATATTTATTGTGTTAACGAGCTTCATTGATGGTTACGCGAGTATTTACATTCTACCGGTTATTTTTCGGTGTTCGATTCGAAGTGAAATAAACCGTTTGGCGGGGGAACGCTAAACCGTTAACGCAATTGTACATGCATCAGCGCCCGGCGTGAGCTAGGATTCAATGGCACTCTTCGGGCCAAGGAGGATAGAAGGGTAGGAGAGGGCATGACGCCAGCCGCGTAGCCTCCACAAGTCATGCTCCCTTGACGCCTCGCCTCTTTCTCATTTTCCTCCTTACTTATCAGGCCAACGTGACCACATCACGTGACCGTAGCTAGCCTTCGTCTAGCTATGGTGTACTAGAATACACCACAGTCTAGCCTTCGATCTGATAAAACCTACCGGACGGAGCGCGCAAGCCTGCAAGGAATCCTTCTAGAATCAACCATCCATCTCACACGTGACATGTCACGCGCACCAATTGCCAGAGAGATCTGCGGTCACGTTGGCCACAACATCGTTTAAACTTTTTATGACTATAGGCTTCACCAATATTGCAACGTGCCTCCTAGTACTTCTAACCTCCTTGCTTCGCGCAGTGATCGGCGCCCAAGGTGGATGGATGGTAACGGTGCTAACCTGAACCGTGTACGTATAGAGGAGAGTTTGGTCTATGGGGGAGCGGGCAGAGCCAGTGCGTGCACTAGACGCAGATAGAGGGCTTGACATGCTCTCTTAGCCCACCTGCAGAAGCCGAAGGTAGCGAGAAACAGTTTTAATAAGTGCGTAAGAGTTAAATGTAGAAACTCTTCATGGTTGAAAATATGGCGCACGTGATGTTTAGATTATGGTCATCTAAAAAGATGTAAGAAACGAATGTTCTGTTTTGCTCGGACGGCAGATTCTCGGCCCTCGGCGCCTGGCGTATCCGCGGAGTCGATCGTTCTGCTAGTCGCACACGCTCCTTGTATTTCTCTCTCCCTCTCTCTCTCTCTCTCTCTCTCTCTCTCTCTCTCTATATATATATATATATATATATATATATATATATATATATATATATATATATATATATATTCCACCATGATTTTGCATGGCCGTGATGGAAGCATCACGTGCACCATATTTTCAGTCACCGAGAGTTACTCGCGACGCACTTGTTATTCTTCGAGAAGCTTTGAGATCGTCCACCGAGGTGCCTCGCGTCGCAAGCAAGGGGCGTCGGGAGACATTTGCGACGCCTTGCCTCGCATCCTCTCTGTCTGCGCAGCCTACATAGATCCCGAGGCTTTTTTGCACGGCTGCATGCGTACGCGACAGTCCTGCATGTACGGTTCAAACCTCCGTCCGGATGCACCGATAAATCGTATAGCAGGCGCATCAACTTCTGCCTGCTTTCCTTTTTTTCTCCCCATTTACTCGTATTTTTGGAGCAGCCGAGTCACGAGTGGAATTACTCAGTTTCCGCGTTACAGTTAGTTCAACCGACGCGACTGCACGCGAATCCGTCACTTGCTCCGCATGCAGTTTGCCCTCCGTGCCACTGGTTGATATATCCACGCAGCGACCTTCGGAGCGCGCTCTGCTTTCGACGCACGTGCACGAGAAAACGTCCCATGTGTTTGTACGAACACGCGACGGTATACAGGCCCCCGGATATCCGGCGCGCAAATAGACCCTTCGGCAAAAACCCCGTCATGCAACATTGGCGGCCGCCATTTCTTGGGCACGACAGCGTGGTGATGATGGATCCTCGAGTCCTCGCCGAGCGCTGACGCACCCGTTCGGCGAGGGCTCGGACCGAACTTCAGTGCATGACAATTGCGCGTCTTGCCTCGATTATGCGATACTTTAGGCCAGTGGTTCTCTCAACCTCTGATGTCCCGAGCATCCCTCCCTTGGTCAGCAAAAGTGATAAGGGGATTATTAGATGGATACCCCGGTGGGATGGGATTATTAGACGGACACAATAACAAAAGGGTAAAAAATAAACTAAATGAAAGCAAACAAATTTTGAGTTTCTGAAAGGGAGAAGAATCAACCCTCCTCACTCGGCACACATGATTTAGTTTATTTAATTTGTAAAACAGCCAGCTATATTTTTTTTAATTGCAAGGCTTTATTGACTTTTGAGGGCTTCAGGGACATTAAAGGGTCCGCCGACCCTTTGGAGAACTCACTGCTTTAGGCAGTGGTTCTCCAAAGGATAGATTTTCCAGGTGTTCCCGTTCGCCTGCTCGCTGTGGCTCGAATCAGTGTGCTGAAATTAATTTATTTGGCTACAAATACGAAGCGGTCAGGGCAGGAGCGTATCACAGGTGACGGAGATGTTGACATGAGTTAAGAAAATGAGCATGTTGGCTTTTAAAGTTGCAAAGCGGAAAACAACAATTTCTATCTGAACACGGTCGCTCTTTTTCCGTGGAACCTGCATGATGCACGAACACGTCGATCAGAACCATGCGGTAACAGCAGCACCAAAGCCGACAGTCCCTGCCACCGTGTCTCCGCCGCCGTCCCCACTCCTCTGGTTCTTCGTACATCCGCGAGAGGGCGAGCGGCGGGCGGCTGGAGTTTTCGAAAACGCTGAAGACGACTTACATCACCTCGCCAGAGGATTGCAGTTGTGAGCTTCACATTAATACTCCAGTTCTGTAATCGTGTACTACAACTAACGTTTCGTCAGTTCAATCAAAAAAATTACAGGAATATTCATAGGTGGATTTCTGGGGAATGTGTTAGCATGACACTTGGGAAATGCCACACGCGTGCCCCTTTGAAATCGCTTACGCTGACCCCTTCACTTTTAATGCGAATAGCATTCTTTGGATACTTCACGCACTTTTCGTCTAGCTGTATCTATCTATCTATCTATCTATCTATCCTGGCTATCTAACCTCTTACGCCGCGGGTCGATAAATAAATAAAAAAAGACCGGCGCCGGCTGGATTCGAACCGTTGACCCTTTGATCAGCAGGCAGACGCGCTAACCACAGAGCTATGAAGGCAGTCATTCAGCGCGCTCTAAACGGTTGTTTATATCTTTACCATAGGACGCGCTTTACAGCGCTGTCACAGCTACCGGTGCGCGCGTTCCATGCACGAGGGCTCATTCCGCTCTCGTGAGGCTGAGCACGGCCGCTGAGGCTCACCCTCTCCCGCGCTCGGGAGAGGGTGGAACGCGCCGCGCACCGTAGCTGTGACAGCGCTGTAAGCGCGTCTATGGTAAGATATAAACAACCGTTTAGAGTACCGTTGGTTGAGACTAGCTGAGACGCCAGAAAGTCTGGTCAGTACCATTTTGAGTGTTTGTGCGTATGGCGCGTGCTGCTCGCCTTCTAAGTGACGCAAACGCACGTGCTGGGCTGCGGAGATCGTGCGCAGGGCTGTGAAAGTGTCAACAAATTTAGAATCGCCTCAAGAGTGGGCTGGCGTATCTAGAAGTGTGCCGGCCACCTGACGAACGCGCATAACTCCGCACCGTTTGATGCTATTCGCATTAACGTAGATAATCATTCCCAAAGGATGGGTTCTGCTGATTTTCTATTTTGGTTTTCTCTTTTGCTTCCTCTATTTTTGCTGCCTCTTTTCGGCCTTTTTACGGGATCAGTGTTGGCGTTTTCCAAAAGGGGGACGTATGTGGAGTTTCCCAAGTGTCATGCTAACGCATTCCCTAAGTATCCACCAATGGATCTTTCTGTGATATTTTTCATCCCTTTTCTGTACTCTCTCTGCCTGTCGGAGTACGTCGACGCCCTTGGATACGGTCATCTATGTCGCTCGTGGAGAGAACCACATCCGTACCTCTCGTGGAAGGAAACGCGTTCATATCACTCGTGGAGGGAACTGCATCCATCGTTTGAACTCACACACACACACATCACAGCCCACGCACCGCTACCGGCGCTACTATGGAAACCCAGAGGGAAGAACAACCGGCTACGGCAGAGCAATAGGGAGTTTTCGTAGCATCGTTTTCGCCGTCCCGCAAAGCTCTCCGCAACCCGCTACGATACCCGGAACTCTACAGCCAAGGCCATCGGCGCGCTGGCGCAGTAGCGGCTTCTTCGTTGCGGAGGGCTTAGCGGAGGGGGAAACGCGGTCTACGTAAACTCCCTAATGACTGAGCACGCCTGCATTTCCACCTCGCCGCGGCGCGTCCTCTCTCTCTGGCTCCGCGCCAGCTGTACGTGTGACTTTGAAGAAAAACGAAAAGGGCTCGTTTTGACGAAAACCCGGTGGTGTCTGTCAGTTTGTCAGCGCCGAAGAGAGGAGAAGGCGACACGTGCTGACGTCAGCGCTTCGGACCAATGGGAGCGTCGCACGCGTCACCCTTTCCCCCTCCTTCTCCCTCTCTCTCCGGCGCTGACAAACGAAACACACCGCCGAGTTTTCCGTCGGAACGAACGTTTTAATGCTAACGCATTAAAAATTGTTCAATTTTTCAGTAGTCGGTTTCTTTTTTTTTTTCACCTTATTTTGAGCGAGACAAACAAGCTGCGTCCTCTCTGTTCTCACCATCTGTCTGGTTCTTCACGACCCTACCTCCTTTTCGTGATATATATATATATACATATATTCTTGTTTTTAGCAGAGTTGTTACAGAAACCGAGAAGGATGGGAGGCCGAATGTGCTTACGCACAGTAGCTCAGAGCCCGTGGAGCGAAAGCTCGCGCTGCAGAACCGAGGGCTTATGGGCTCAGTCCCCACCCTTGCCCGTTTTGATCTGGATGAGCATCGTTACCGGCGTGTGGTCGTGTATCACTACGCGCGTGGTGCACGCCCACAAGCTATACCAGCCGTATACTGTACTGCAGCTAAAGTTCTCGTCTTCGGCGGAGACGAGGCGCTCACCGCTCGGGCTGACTGACTTCCTGGTGTCTGAACAAACACACGACACAATTACGAAACGTTACGCGGAGAAGCGCCCATCGGAACGAGTCTGGGCCCGAAGCGACGTTGTCGAGCGGCGGCTAATATTAGAAGTGGCGTGGCGGAGTGGCGGGTCCAGTTTTGATAAGTAGGGCAAATTAAGGCGCCTCTTTCTTCGGGCCGCTTGGAAAAGGCTCCGAAAGTTGAGTGGATGTGTGCCACGACGCCCGAGCGGGTTGGCGGCCGATATCTCTGACAGCCTAATTGGGCACCGCCTGCCTTTTTATTTTATTTTTTTCTTCTTTCCTTTCTACTTTTTTTTTCTTCTTCGTACATGGATGTTTGGTGCGGTTGATCGGGGTCGAAGCCATAGTGTCGGTCCGGGCGGCCCTCGATGTTTTGACACCGGAACGCGGCGTGCATTCCGCTCGTGAGGATTGCGCGTGAAAATATCAAACGAGACAAAATCGTCAACGGGCCAAAATGTACAATATTGGACATTTTGACTCGATGGACATTTTGTCTCGTTGGACGTTTTGGCTCTGTGGACGTTTTGACCTCTTTGGCCATTTTGACCTCTCTGGACACGTTGTCTGGGTGAGCGTTCTGGCATGCATCTCACGCGACCCGCTGAACATTTTGACTCGGTGGACTTTTTGTTTTGTTTTGTTTTGTTAGACATTTTGACCGTCATATGCGACAAGTCGCCTCGCCTTTCCCTTGTTCACTAACGCCAACGCGTTCCTTGCGAGAGTTCGCCTTGCCGCGGTAGGGCCACGGCGTGACTTCGGAGCCGTTGGGCGCCGCCATCTTGGTGCTCCTTGGTTTGGGTCGTCTGATAGTCAAGCCTGGATGGATGGATATAAATAGATGGCATTGTTTCGTTTATTTGTATCAGGCGGTTCGTTATGCGAGTTAGGTACGCCGTCTTAATTTCGGGAATCTTGATGTCCGAGTCCCACTAGAGCGGCGAACAGAAACAACCAACACTGACAAGCCCCAAGCACGTGCAGCCTGCACGCGAGGGTACCTGTAGCTTGCAATCACTCGCGCCAATTGCTTCTCGAGCATTGCCAAATGCCAAATGTATCTTCGCGTGCATGCTGTACGTGCTTGAGGTCGTTCAGTGTCGGTTGTCTTTGTTTGTCTCTCTAGTGGGACTCGGGCATGAGTAAACAATATGAATTACTGATTGCCTAAATTCGTTTTGCTGGATATAAGACATTGCCATTACTCAAAAATATAAAAATTTAAAAGAAATAAAAAAGTTGCGAACAATGTCACATAATCGCCATACAGCCCTGTGTTCGCCTCTCCAACGGCGTGCCGTGTAATCCCTTTACGTCCGTTTCGCATTTCCCGGTCGCCAGGCCGCGCCCGTTTTCGTCGCGCACACTCGGATCAGAGAGGACGGGCGGCAGCTCCCCCGTTTTCCCCTCGTCTTGACCTCTTCTTTCCGGCCGGGTGGCGCCTGCCACCTCTGGCGTTCCGAACAGTTCAAATACGCTTACCTCGTTCATCTTGAAAAAAACTAACGCGCCAACTGCGCATGAACGTATAAGTGCGCACCGACTGTGCTACGCCCCACGCACGGTCGGCCGACCGACACAGCTGCGCAGCCTTTCATGCGCACCGGGTAAAAGTCAAGTTGGCAGGGGTTGCCCCGAGCAGAGTGGGAGGCGGCAGATGATAGGCCGTGCATCGTTGTCGGTAACGCGGATATGTGTGTAAACACGTTGCCTGTGACGCGCCATCCCCAACTTTATTGCACATCAGCGCCTCGGCGCGAGCACTAAAATTAGGGGTTCAACGGAACAACAACAACAAACATCACAATGTTCGCCGGGAACATTTTAGATGACAGCCATGAAATAACGATAAGCAATAATTAAAACGTTTGGACACGTATAGCTTTTATACCACGGCTCTACCTTTTTTTTTTCCATTGAATTTTACTGGTTATTTATAAAAATTATCAATTTCTGCTTTTCTTGAGAAAAGATCGTCGTAATGTTCCCGCGCACTGTAATGTCCTACGTATCGTAGAATGCCAATCAAATAGAAATTTGATATTTCCTCGAAACATTGCTTTATTCCACGGAATGTCCGAGAAAGTTGGCCGTGTACTCGTTTCATTGTATCGGGTAACACGTTACTCGATGCGAGTACCGAGTAGCCTATTTTGTTACGAGTAGCGAGAAACGTATTCCGTTGCTACGTTACTCGGTTCCAGTTGAAAACCTGCAGCCTGCAGAAGCGAATAGCGGAACGACGCAACCCGTGCTGTACCATCCAACTGCCAGATTAAAACCAACTTTTTTCTTTCTTTTTTTTTTTTTTTTTTTTGAGCAGCGTAAGCGCGCAGTATGTTAATTTACAGCTTTGGCCAACTTCTGGGGTCAGTCCGGTCGGTCAGAATGGCTTCGCGAACGTCCGCCACCCCCCTCCGGGGTCCTCGCGAGGCCGCGGGAGCGACGCCTATGAATAGCCCCGAGGAAAAAAAAGGAGCGAAATGCAACAAATGCGTCTGCCGCGGCTATTCTTGAGCCGGCGAAAGAATTATCGGCGGGAATCCGGCGTCGCGCGCGCGTTCAATTTACTCCTTTGGAACTCCCTCCGCTGACCTTTCGATAAGGCAGATCCGTGGGAGGCGTTCCTCCGCTCCTCGGCCACTGCCGATTAGAGAGCCTAGATTTAAGAGTGAGAGCAACTCGAACAACCGTGGAGAGCGTTTGCAATTGAATGGCGACCGAGCTACCACACAGATTGGTCACTATGCGCCGGTGACGGTGTCAGGAGCGAAGTGGAAGCTCCTCCCGCCTCTTTTCCGCGCTGGGACGGCGCACGCTGGAGAGGAGGCGACCTCTCCTCTCCACCGTTCGCTTCGCGGGAAGTGGAAAGGGTGTGGAGGAGCTTCCACTTGCTCTGACCTGTCACCGACTATAGTGCGCGTGCGTTGCGTTTTCGCGGGGCGAGAGTGGAAAGCCGGCGGAGGTCACAGAGAGCGCTTGCGGACGATGAGCGCTTTTGGCTCCTCACAGTTCGTGTATAGACCGATTTCGCGAGGGCGCCGCCATCTCGAAATATCGTCACTTCCAGTACGGGCGAAAACATTGTTTCGCCACCGCCACCCCAATAGAATACATATAGGATATGAGCGGAACCGTCACCCATTCCCGTTTTGTCTACCCTTTATGTGTGTTTTTTTTTTTAACTATTTGCAGGTTGAAATAGTTTCTTATTTTTTGTTGCCCATACCGGATATGCCTACCAGGTGGCTAAGAACGAGAAAACACGCAAAAAAAAAAGGTCTATACACGGCTTGCATTGATGTCACATCAGCCGCCATTGCTCCGTATCATGCTTCTGTGCCCGTACCTTCTGCAGCATATATATGGGGTCTAATCGAATTTGTTCTAATTTGTTCTTTCCGGCAAGGCTTGCCGAGAAAAACAAATTCGATGGTGCCACATGTATGCTCCAGAAGGACCGTTTACAGGAGCATGGTATGTGTTTCACCTCGTTTCTGAGGAAATCAATTCCCACGCCTGTCCATTTCGATTTGAATTATCGATTTGTTATCTCTACTGCACAATGCACGCTAAAGACCCCAGGGTATACTCCCTTTCATCTCAGCCAACGCAGCTCTGTGAGTGTAGCACGTGATACGCTCTCCGCCCGTCACTGTGCCTTCTGTTTGAGGTCACGTGACCCTCGTATGGCCTTGGATTGAGCTCCGATAGCTTCAGATAGGGATACTGGACCAAAATTTGAATTTCGCAAAATAAGGCCTCAGAAGCGTGGAACGGGACGCTACGAACTCCAAAACGTCACTCGTACATCGATATCTCAAACGGATGGCCGTACTTTCGGAAAAGAAGGGCGCGATCAAGCGAGGGCTATGACGTCATTGTCCTCCTGGAACATTTGGTAATGAGGAAAGCGGCCTCGCTTCTCTCCTCCTCGCTTCGGTTTACCAGCTCGACGGGACTACGTAGCGAGGAAGAGAGGGAATGGGAATCGTGACGTGCCTTGTCTCGTCGGCCGTGTTCAATCGCGCACTTCTTTTCCAAAAATACGGCGATCCGTCAGAGATATCGCTGTATCAGTGATGTGTTTGGGTTTTGCTGCGTCCCGCCTATCCGTCCAGCCTTGTCTTGTGAGCTCGAAATTTCGGTTCAGTATCCTTTTAACATCCGCTGCTGTCGGTGGTAAGGTAGTATAGCAGTTGTACTGCACTGGCTAAATGTCTCATCTACAGCCGAGACGCCACACGCCCGCTGAGGTGGTCTATACACGCAACGCAATCACTTTTACCTCCTTTTTAATGGATTTATACGGAAATTGAGTTGTTTGCGCGATCATGAGCCAGTTGTTTCTATTGGTATGCGACACTGCCAAGCTCGTAGCGTCCTATTTATTACGGTATACCTCAAAGTAAAAGTCGTCTATCAGGGTTAGTGTATAGGCACAGAAATAATCTGACGGAGGCTTGAAATCTTTCATTGCCGGGGAAATGGATGGCATGGGTCGTGATAAGATACAATGCACACATCACGATAAAACACATCACGATCACTTCATTTTTTATATTCTTTCTCCCCATCCAGACAATGTAAGGCAGTCTCGCTTTATATGGGTCATCTTCTGGGCAGATGTTGTAACTTGGAGACAGCCGCTCAGCTGTGCGTCCACATCGGCGCCCTGTCGCAGACTTGACACTTTCAAAGCCCTACGAGCTCGCAGAAAATACAATGGGGCTAACTGTATTTCTGACTGTCGCTGACCCTATAGACCTTTCTTTCATGTTTACAAACATGACACAATGGATTCTAGGACGCCTAAAAGGGCTGTCCAAACGGGGGCACGTGTTCTGTAGTTCACACCATTTGCTGTATACCGGAAGCAGTGTCGTGCCCGTTACCGAAAATAAGTAACGAAATAGAGTTACTCCTTAGCTTGGAAAAAACCTAACGCGTTACAGAGCTTCGTTACCGTTTTGCAAATGTAACGAAATACCGGTGTCGTTACTTGTGATGACTAACGGACGTTACTTTTACGTTAGTTTGTCGTTACTTTGTGTTTCACCGTTAGTACATGACTGTTGGTTATGACTCCTCAACCCCAAACGTCTCCACAAGATTGTCGAACCGTTCTTGAGAAACGGGAACTTGGTGCATACTGTCGATCTTCATCTGCTTCAGCAAGAACACGTCGGGACAGTGGGTTGGAGTTCTGCTTTTCGTTGCTTTGAAAGCACCTCGAACTCTGATAGCTTCTGCAAATAGAAAGACTGGCGGAAAAGAAAAAATTGGTCTGATGCGAAGCACTGTTTTTAATTTCTAGTTATCAGTGGTGTGGTACAACTAAATATTAACAATATAAACTGCATCACGAATTAGATACAGAAACAACGGTCTAAATAAATCGCAAACTTAAATAAATATCAAACAGGCGTGTTTATATGTATATAGCTCTCATGATTGATTTACTCTCCTTCTGAAATATACAACATAACTAAATTAAGCCGTTTTCGAAGAGTTTTCGCTAGCTGACATTAATGAGCATTGTGAAATGTAGCTGAACAACTATGCGACTAACAAAACGATCTCGAAAGAAAGGGGCGTTTTTTTGGCTAACAAAACTTAACCACGACATTTTAACAGGAAAAAAAAAGTGACATTGAAAAATAACTAATTTTAATGTGCTTTCTCAAATTAGAGTTCGACGTCCTGGGTGTGCTCAGCACCTTGAGTTTCGGCATACAGAGTTGACATTTAAACAGCTAATTGTCTGACTTCTTTCCTTCAGTTCAAACATAGCACTTAGCCCTGGCCATGGTAACATAGTTTCGGTGGCCGTTGGCATCTTCCACGAAAAGTTAGTGGCAGATGGCAGTAACAGGGACTTTTATAACAAGCGTTCCAAGACGGCCTTGGCGCCTAGCGGGCAGACTACTGAGCTGGCCTAAATGAGCTGCGCTTAGAGTATCGGCACTCCGTTCCCTGACATTGTTGTAGGCGCCGCCATATTGGGGCTTGTGCAGAGCAGACGCAACTGCAGATCGTTATGATTCAAAAGTACGACTTCCTCAGCATTCGATTTGGTATTAGGAAGCTCATGTAATATTGCTTTTCTCTGTCGCGGACTGTTTAAACATTTGTGGAGGACAAAAAGCGTTTCCTGTGATTTCAGATAAAGCTTCAGATAACCAGCAGCCATGATTTTAAGCCACAATATGGCCAAGTGTCGTTACTCTGAAGCGTAGCTTATTTAGTGGCACTAAGGCAGACGTTGCATGACAGGGACAACTGTTCAGTACACGGACTGTTCGCAAGCAACACACTTCATAGCCACGCCGGTTTTAGTCACGGTCCGGCTTTGGGGGCACGGTCCGACTTTGAGGGAGGGGGGGGGGTCGTGTCAGTGCCTCTTTTAAGTGGTACAGAATAATTGGGGTTGAGGGGATGTTTAGACAGCGTGTAGTTGGTCAGCCATTTCAAAGATGCGACGAGTCACTCGCTGTAGACGAGAAATTTAGCCAGTGCAGTACAACCGCTAGCCTGGGGTCTTTAACGTGCACCGCGCAGTAGTGGTACACGACCGCACGTCGGTACGATGCTCATCCAGATCGAAACGGGCAGGGGTGGGGATTGAGCCCAAAACCTCTGGCCTCTGCAGCGCGAGCTTTCGCTCCACGTGCTCCGAGCTCGTAGCCCACTCGGCCATCGATCCCCCGTGTGCTACAGAAGCAGTTCGAGATCTAGCAAGGTCCTTATGGTCCGCTGTGGGGACGCCTCGCCTTGTTCTGGACTTCACGCACGGAGTGACCGACAGCATCTCGCCTGCGGATGTCTTGCCGAGCGGCTCCTGTGGTTGCCTTCCCGGATTCGTGCCATCTGGCGTATCGGAGCATTGCGAGTCGGCGCTTCTGGGGCAAGATAGAAATAGCTGCTGATTACGGGCAACCCAAGTTGGCCTCGCTAAAAGAAAAAAAGATAGCAAAACGAAAAAGAAAAAAGGCTGTCGTGTCATCGGGTTGCATGACGAATGCGCGACTCCTTATCGCTTCCCCTTCAGCGAGGAGAAGGCCATCTTCTCTAGCCTCTTTTTTTCTTTTAGCTTCGTGGGTGCTGACTGACTACTGGCTAGAACTCGTCCGTGGGGGCAGTTGAGTTTTCACTTTGTTGGCGAGTGCGGTTTTGCGCTTGTCGTCCGCTTTATTTTGTTGCTCGACGCAAACTCCGCGCTTATACGAATCCGGCTGAGGCTGTGGTTTCTCTCGGGTGTTTGTGCGGTCGCACGCTCAGTTATGAGTTTTAGAGAAAAAATAAATAAATAACGGTTGCGGTAATCTCGGTTTCGAGCTACCGTGTGGTCTCGCTGCTTCGTTCAGCGCCGCCGAGACTGAGAGTGAGGGGGAAAAAAATGAAGAGCGATAGAAAAAAATAAAAGAGAACCGGAAAACGTCTAATCCGCCGCAGTCTCTTTAAAAGAAAAAGAAAAATGGACGACGCGCTTCTCCGCGATTCCGGAATGTCGACAAACCTCCTCGTACCTTGCGCGGCTCGGCCGATCGTGGCCCAATAGGTTTTAGTAGTTACCTGACCGCTAGACAGAGGGCGCTGACACATGCCGCGCCATTAGGTGGCTTCAATTTGGTTGGTTTCGGTTTCGGCGGGCTCGCGGCCGTGTTGGTGTGTCATGTCGTTTTCGCTCAGTTTCGTGGTATATATGTATTCCTTGTGGTACAGAACCGATATTACGGTGGTAATGGACCACCTTGAGAACTACGACGTAGTTACGAGCCTAAATTATGGACTTTCCTGTTTTTACGAACGCCTTCATCCGATCATGTTCTTCGTTCGGCCAGGTTCGGCGGCCTAACGACTGAAATGAGGCCGGGGAGGATTACGGATGTCTACGGCCGTACTAGACGTACCAGCTGATACAAGTTTCTATAAAAAATAAACTAACGAAGAAACTAATGCATAGAGGCACAGTGAAAAAGCAGGTCGACGACCTGACAAACAACGTGTCTCAAAACAGATGAACTCGCAAGTTTAGTGCTCACTGTTCGGTTGTCGAGGACACCAACGTTTCCTGAAAATTGCCGACCGGGAAACCCCCGTGCATAATAAAGCATAAAATGCAAAAAAAACAGAAACGCAGCATTGTTTTATTTGTTTTTTTTACAGAAATTAAGTACTCGAGAGATGTTTTGATGGTCCATCATAGGCCGAGTAGTTAAATGTTTTCAACTATCAGCCCTGCTAAAGTATTCGTTGGCAGCATTTCACAATGTTGACCTTATGAAACCATTTGTTATACGGAAATTTCCGTACAACGTATCGAGAATATGAGATAAGGGACCAACCCGTCAATTGAAGTCTGACGTCTGTCTTCCGTACAATTTGCGAAATAAAATTAAATGACGCAAGAGAATCGACCTCCAGCAAGCTTGGCTCAACTCAAATGCCAGGCACGCCTTTTTTCTGTAGACAGATTTTTATTTGTTTGAACAGATGCGCTTTTACTTCCAGCGGCGTCGAGAGTAAATCCGGCATCGACAACGCTGCACTCGTGTGATTTCCATGCATACGGATTTGCCTTTGTTGTTGTGTTTTGCGTCACAAATTGTTTGCCTCAGGCGCTTTTGTCAGGCACTCACAAGCTGTCTTTGACAAATATTTTTTCACCCGGGGATTCAACGCTTTGTTTCCAAATAAACTAATTTAATTGGATATCTTAAAAAAAATAATGACTGCAGACATGAGACCATAGCTTTTTAGTTTTTTAATTCATAAATGAACAGTTTAAGCGAATGTTTATAAAGCAAACCTGATTCCCCCATAAAACCAAAAGCAACTGTTTTGGATTTTTTATGAGGCAGAGCACGATGCTTTCAAGAAACGCACATAGTGACTCCTTGCGTTGACTATATTTGCCTTCTTCTTAATCCGTGATCATAAAAATACCTCGCGCTCCTTAGTGCGCCACTAACACTTAGCCACTATCATTCAAGCAAATCTGTGCTGCCATGAATAAATAAAACGACGGTCCTTCACATTGGTGGATGGTGAATGACTATACCCTTTGTAACGGGCGGTAGCTTGCGCCACCTAAGCGAAACCTGTCTGCGGACATGTTGGAAGCATACATATGGGAGAAGAAAGCATATGCTAGGAGCACGGCTTGAGGCGCGGTTCACTGGTAATTCTTTCACCATGTCTGCTGCGAACGTCGTGCCTTAGAGATACCGTCTGATTTGCCGATGGAACGCCTTGAAAGCTTTCTTGGGTCGACTCGCCGAGGAAAAACTGTAATCTCCCCCTGTCTCCGTTGACAGCGCTCATGTCCAATCCGTTTGGCGGCATGTACTGGCCAAAGCTGCCCTCTTTGGTCACCAGTCGCGCTGGCTACCAGCCGACCGAGGCGCCCCGCTTCACTACCCCGAGGCTATACTTCCAGCCTGAGAAATGAGTGCGTGGAGCTCGACGACGGCTCCTCAGCTTAAATGAAAGAAGAAGAAAAAAACGACAAGAAAAAAGTTGCCGCAGTATTTTGGTCATATACCTACCTGACAAAATCGACACACGTCAGATACGTCTTTAGCTAGGTAAATCCTCGTGGAATCAATTATGTACTCAAACTCGTGCTTTTACTTCTGACGAGAACGCTGTTGTTGGTTCTTGTGGTCACATGGCCGCTCGAGACAGACAGCGGTTTCCACATTTGCTGATGTTGGCGCCCATGGAAAGCCTGTACGACAGAGTCCAACTGCTCCATCGGAGTCCCGTGGTTCATGGGCAGCGTTTGCAAATATACCTTATGCATTTTTGGCGCCGCCTATCGGCACGTTGTCGAAAGTCCCGGGCTGCAAGCCTCAAAGATTGCGGCCTCTTCGTCTGCGTTTCGACCCAATTCTAAACCAGGAGTTTCAAAATCGCCGTAACAATTGGATTAAAAAAAAAAAAAAAAGGCTATAGCACTTTGACATTTGACAAGGTCTGTAACAGGATCACAGACAACCACAAAATTGTGGTTGTCTGTGAAAGTCCTCAGTGTTTTTATTCGTTCTATTTCAAAAGAATAGTATAATGCTTACAAGTCACTTTGGTCCTTCCAAAATGAATCAGACTACTGTTGTGATTCCCTTCCTATAATAAAAGTAATCAAACTATTACGAATTTACTCCCAAATGTAATCGATTACAAGTCATTTGGTTACTTGTAATGAGTAGCGTACACAAGTACAACCAATCGTAGACTTGTGGCTGCGGTCGAACGACGCCGCTCACGACGGTCGTGGGGGACGGGGGAGGGGGGGGGGGCGGGCAGCTCCCCCTTGAGCCCGTGAGAGAAGCGTATAGCGCGTGGACCTGTTATCACGGACTTTCGGTCCGCTCTCCGGCGTTGCGATGCGCCGCTTCGATCAGTGACCGATCTAAAGTAATCCCGAAGGTCCCCCCCCCCCCCCCCCCCCGAGCGGTCAAGTGCACGCAACACTCTCTCCCGCCCGAGGGCTGTCCCTGATAACACTGTAGAGCGAGAGCGGTGGGTCGACGCACGTCGGCCGGCAAGGGGACACGTTCGCCTCGCCCTGGGCAGTTTCCATTCAAGCCGCTGTCGCGCTGCATGCTCACGCCCGAGTCCCACTAGAGCGACAATCGGAAACAGACGGCAGCGACGACGAGCCTCACAACCAGAGTCTTGGGCGATTTGGCAGGCTTTGTGGAATAAAGGAGGTTATGGCCAAGCACGGTCATCGCGCACGCGAGACTATATATCTTTGGCAGGCTCGCAATCCCTCGTGCTTACTTCACGAGCGCCGAACGCCTAATAAACTCCTGCCAAAGGTATTATGGCAAGCACGCTGGATGGGTTGGAGGCTTGTCCCTGTCGCTTGTTTCTGTTTGTCGCTCTAGTGAGACTCGGTCATCATACACCATACAAGACACACGGTATTCGTTGCTTTGGGGGCGGGGGGGAGGGGGGATTATAGTTGTGACTGGTGTTTTCTTTTTTAACAGCTTGTTGTTCCATTGTCTCCACCAGCATTTTAATTTTTGTGTAAAAAATTAAGGGTATTATTAAAACGGTGTTTTTCTGAGCCAATCGGAGCATTGAGCTTGCTTCATTTCTACCTTGCTACTTTGTTCGTCAGTTACACCATATTGCAATAAAATCAAAACGCAAAAAACAAAAAAAAACAGACGAGATAAGCTCTTTACTAGTTCAATAAATCAAGTTGTTCTCGTTCTCTCACATGGCGGGGATTACATCAATAAAGAGTTCTTATGCGGTAGTTCTTTCTTCCGCATTGTTATATTAGTGATCGGACGGATCGATCAATCAATCTGCCATATTCAAAAATACACACTAGCTTACAAAGAATCACTATTTTCTCTCTACAGTGATTTAAATCAAATTGCTAACCCGATTTAAATAAAATACGATTTCTACGAATTTCTACGAGAAGAAATCGTTATGTGTTGTCACTCTGGTTTGCTTCGTACGAGTGTGTTAACGCAGCGCAGCTCTAAGCACGTGGAGCGAAAGCTCGCGTTGCAGAACCCAGGGACCCTGGGTTCAATCCCCACCCGCGTTTCGATCTGGATGAGCATCGTACTGGCGTGCGGTCGTGTACCACTACTGCCTGGTGCACGTGAAAGACCCCAGGCTATAGCGGTTGTAGTATCGCACTGGCTACATTGCTCATCTACCGTTAGATACACCAGACGCTCACTAAGGGCTAAGTTGCCGCTGTCTACACAAACACACAACACAATTAATTACTCCGCGAGGAGGTGACGTAGCTCGGGAAGTTTGTCTGCGTGGGTCTTTACATCGTCGAAGGCATATTGATCCGGTGGTACGACCCGGATCAAACCAAACTCTGCAGCCGCATATCGCTGGACCGGGGAATGTGCCTGAGGCGGTCGCTGCCGTCGCTAGCCGGCATTCCTCGTGCACGTGCACCGCTGGTCGTGCGCCTTGGGGTTGTTCACCCCTGCAGGGCTCCTCCGTCGCCTTAACGGGCGATCAGCCGAGCATTGGCTGCTCTCCGGAGGACCCGAGTCACGACAGTTACTCGGACCGCTCACTCTGCCTCCGCCGCGGTACCCGTTTTGCGTTTTGTTTTGTTCAGAAAACGAATGCGCCCTGAAGACACGGAGAAACCTCCGAAATCCGGACGAGTTTTTTTCGCAGCGTTGGGAGAAGCGACCGAAGAGCACGCCGTTCTCTCGTATACCGCCGTGTCCGTATCCTCTGCGTTGTGTGCGCCTTATCGAATAGGAGCTTGCCCGGACTGTATACCCTCTTTTCGTGTGCCAGTGTCGATGTTTGACGGGAACTGATTTATTCGTTGACCTCAAACCCAAATATCGTTTGCCCAAAAAAATAAAGAAGCCAAAAGGTTTTTAACGACGAATTATGGGAAGGTCCCGTATGCTCCTCATCGGTTTATCAAGCGCCGCTGAAGAGAGAGGGTAGCGCAGATGCGGGCCTGCCCTCGCCCACGTTGCCTCCGTCGTCTGCCACTGCCGGTTGTGTAGTGTACAGCCAGTTCCCAGAATTCCTGGCAACGCCGCGCAGGGCGCCGCGCGTTTTGCGACAGCTCTATTAAGATGTACACGGAGGGACCCCAGCGACCTCACAGATACAGGAATGCGCCGGTTATAACACTTCGGTTCCCCGTCGAGACGCGTGTTGTAGAACTGTCTTTAAACATGTTCAAAGTATGCGCATGTATAAAGCAAACGTGCTTTGAACGCGCTTGAGGCGTGACCGCATTCTGTCAGCAGCGAAAGTCTCGTCTTCTGTACGGTGTACGAGCTTGCGTGAGTGTGGCCTAACTGTTGTTATTCAGTCAGTCAGTCAGTCAGGTGAAACAAGACCCTTTTGGCCAGGTGGCGCACGCCACCGCCCAATTTAATATGTTCGGTCGTATGCATCCATGCATTCATCCAAGTTCCGTGCCTCGACCTCGGAACCCGCGCCCCGCGGCTGCAACGCAGCTGGTGTCGGCAGGCCGAGACGCGGTCTCCGTGTTGGCGATCGAAACCGTGCTAAGCCAACTTTCCGGAACAATGGCTTTGATCTTTAGTCTGTTTTTTTTTCTTTTTTCTCTCCAAGCGCTGCAAGTGCACAACAGGCGCTGCGTCCCGCGTCGACCTTCCACCCGCGCGGACGACTCTTTCGACCCGCCATCCAGTGCTCATGGCGCGCGCCCTTTGTCCGTTAACTCGGCTCGTACATTCGCGGCTGCATTGTCCGCCTCGCGTAAACGAGGTATACCGTGTACTCGACACGTGCCTTCCCTAGATCCCGCAGCTGTGACCCCGATCATCGGTGGTACCTGCTGTGTTCGTGCTTGCGGATCGTGGCATTGACACGATGACACCCCAAAGCCGCACGAAGAAAAACGAGCGGCAAGGTGGAAACTCGGCGTAGCTTGCGGTAGCGTGTGGTAGCTTGCGCCACCTATCCACGTAGTCCGCAGAGATCACATGAAGATATCGTTGAGGTGCTTTCACGAGTCTCCCCAGCGGTACCACGAAAGCTGCACGTGGGTGGACCTGTTCAAAAATTGAGAGAATTCATCTAACGCATTAATGGCCTCCTGCGCGTTTGGCTACTGAAAAAAAAAGGGGGGGGGGGGGGGTCTTTCGCGGGCCTGAGAAGTAGCTCTTTACTGTGAAATATTCAGAGCCCAGTAAACGGGTACATTTTGCCTGAATGGTCGGCATTGGAAATGTCCATGTTCTGGCGCGCAGCGCTCTCCTTTTTCTGTCGTACGTGTGTCTTTTTTCGCCCTGTTTTTTTCTCGCCTTTTAACCTTTTAATCGATATGAACCAACTAGCCTCAACCAAAGTTTTATTGTATCGTGTAGAGCCCGGATCACTTCCGAACTGCGCATACGTTTGCTCGGTTCTTTTTTTTTTTTTCTGCGCGTCATTTTTTTTACAATGGGCTTAAAATAATTGCGACGACGATGTTATAAGCGCGGCCGTTTCTCGTATACAATGCGTAGATTTGATCTCGCAAGTGTTGCGAAACCTTCAGTATATAGTTACGTACGTGGATCGGAAGTGAACCCGCGGGGTGGCAGCCCGATATGGTGGCGTTATACACGAACTCATCTTTGTGACGTCACGGCGCGGTGGTGGCGCGTCGGTCGCATTTCCGGTCTGGGGCTGTGGGCAGAAGTCCCCATGCCATACGTGTATTCCTGCGTTGTTTTGAAACGAACCAGACAAAAACCTGCCTTCTCGTCAAAACGCCGCGACTGGGGCCGTACCAAAAAGGTCGAGAAAGGTTTGAAGGTCAGTTTTCGCGTGCTCGGTTCGTCCGAGAATCTGGATATGTGCCGTGAAAAGGGAAAAGCAGACGCCGTCGGACAACGATTGCTTGGGCGAGAAGAACTTTGGGAATTCACGAATACTTGTGGTCATCAGATTTATTTGTTTTGTTCCAACATGAACGCCAGAAAACCGTCAAATTGTGCGGACCACCTGCGGACTACGTTCAGTGCGTCTTCAAGTTCAAACGGCCGCCTGATTGTTCGAACTGTCGTCTGCTCTTTCAAGCGTTTCTGCATGTCGTCTGCTCTTTAGACGACGCCGGTCCGTAGACCAAATGTTGGCCCGGTACTTGCGATAAGAAGTAAGTGCAGGCCTCAAAAGACTTAAATTTGACGGTTGGTAAGCAGGCTCGATGTAAACAGTAGATACATGGAGATGTTGATCATTGTTACCAGTGACCATCACCGACTTGTTATGCCTAATTCAGTTGGTCAGATTCTGCTTGCGATTTTCAGTATCGACGTCGAGCATCTCAGCTACGGTTCACGCTTTTGCAACCCGAGCGGCGTCGCGACTGAAAATTTTGAGCGAAATCTCATCATGCGAATCAGGCTTTAGCGTACATTCTGCGGCGTCCACGCGGAATGAATCGCCACATGTCACATTATTCACGCGAAGTTTTGCGGTGTAACGAGCCTCGGTAATTTCGTTGACGCCGCTCAAGATAGTCAGACATCGCCAGGAAGACGTAGAACCAAGAATTCGAACGCGAAAAAGGGCAGGGGACTCACACTGACGCCGACAACATCGCATTTCAATGGTGTGTTTATGGGCGACGGCGAGCTTCTTGCCCACACCCCCATCGCGCATGCGCGGCGCCGGTGGCGTCCGCTAGGCTCCGGGCGCTCCGGTTTGTTTGTAAACATGAGTTTGGTGTATAGTTTGTTCTCTTTCGTCGTGAGCAGTCACAAAACGATTGCAGCGCAGTTAGTCACACTCTAAAACGTAAAGCTGCCGTCGCTCGACTCATACAAATCACAAGTTGTTCTCTTTAGACGCGATGGCAGAATTGCCTGCGGCCACGGATCAAGCTTTTTGTTCGAAGAAATATAGTCTGCTTCGTACGTATGCATGCATTTTTACTTGGTAGCAGACAGTCTTTAACGTGAAGCGTTTTCTTTGGCTAGTTGCTCGGGGTTTCGTTAAGCTATGGTCTGTGACGTCCCATAATGCAACGCGCGCAGTGTTGCATTATGGTACGCCACAGACCTACACATGCCGATTCAGTTGTTTTCCGCTAAATTTAGCGGGGGAGTTCAATTGGTGTATAGGACTGTGACGTCCCATGATGCAACGCGCGCAGTGTTGCATCATGGGACGTCACAGACCTGCACGCCGATTCAGTTGTTGTCCGCCAAATTTAGCGGGGGAGCTCAATTGTTGCATAGGTCACGTGACATATTGGGCCATGTGACGTCAATTTCGCCCCAAATTCAGCGAGAAAATTAACGTCCCGCGACCTACACACCAATTCAGTTTCCCTGCTAAATTTCGCGGGAAAATTAACTTCACGGGACGACCTACATACCAATTCAATTTCCCCGCTAAATTTAGCGGAAAAAGTTACGTCACGTTTTCTGATGTCACTTGATGGTAGAACGCATGGCTTTTTTATTTTTTTTTTTTTACCATCAGGACAGAATTGTCGTACAAGAAAGAAACGCGCTTCAAGTGTATACAGACGGTCTTTTGTTTGATGTATTAGCAGCCTGGCGGCGACTTGGTTCAGCGGTAGTTTCGGAGCCATGTTTTTGCCCCGACACGACTGTATCTGTTTTCGTTTCGGGGCACACGCTTTTTACGCGATTCGTTGCCGTGTGTTGGAGCTCTGACCTTTTCCCGGCGGTTGGGGGTGGCACAGCTGGCGGGGGCGACATTGCGAGAGCGCTTTGTTCCGCACCGTCGGCTACTCATTCAGAAAAGAGGCGAACCCAAAGGAAGAACACGAGACTGGCATCGCTTATCGGACAGGCGGCAAACATCTCTTTTTTTTTTTTTTTTGCCTCTCATGCCAAAACATGGGGACGAAACCTCGTTAGGTCAACACGTATACGTCGGCTTTTTGTTGGTGATCTCTCCAGTCTCTGTATACGTCGTGCGTACAGATAGTAAGACAATAGGCATATCTCACCAGCCAGTTTCGCTATGCGCCATCCCTGTCGCCGTGCATCGTGGGAACTAGCTGTAGTCTTTTCGCACGCCGCACGACGGCCCCCACTGCGGGTTTGCGCAAGCAGAGCACGAGGTGGCTCGTGCACTGACGCCTGCCTCTTGTGGACTATACGGTCGCGCGCGCGTGGAAAGCCTACCGCAACGGAAGCCCCTGCTGCTTCCAACGCACTCTCAAAACAAAAACAAACAAAAAAAGCTTAAGGTGTACTTGATATGTCCCTAAGGGGGTTTCTTCCGAAGGGTGTTCTTGTGCACTTTCCCCATACCGTCTGATATTGATTTTACACTCCTATACACCCCGAATTTCCTGAATAAAGTACGCCTGAACACCCTACAAAAGGGGAACAAACAAAGATCGCAAACCTTCGGGTTAATAATATTTATAATAATAATAATAAGCTACTATATATTCGTATTCACCTAAAAAAAAACGTAATAGAAAGACCGTTTTTTTTTTTTGCGAAATTTCACCAATTTGTTTTTTCATGCGTGGAATTAATATAGACGTAGGTGCACCTTAGATTAGCTTTATGTTATTTTATCAGGACGAACCCGTTTCAAACGCAAAAAAAAAAGGCATCGCGTCTTTTCTGGTTAATTAAATCTTGTAAGAACTTGGCACCGCGTATGAATAATGCGCAAAACTTAATTTTTTTTTTCTTGGTGTGACATAAAAAAGGAAAGAGAACTCTCTCGGTTTCGGAGGGCTGTCTACTGCGGCTGCAAGGGTTGCGACCTTGGCGGCGGGGATCAAGCGGCAGAGGCCCTGGCGAGGAGGACGGGCATTCCTTCCGGCGGAAATCGGTCGGCCCTCGATAAGAGCGGGGCCTCCTCTGCGGGGCAGCCAATTAGGGGCTAATTGGAACGCGGGAGAGGAGGGGCGCACTGATCCGATGACCCCCCGCGGCTGCCTCTGGGTGTCCCTTGTCGCGGCTCCGTCGCAACTCTCCGTTTCGTCGAGCGCACGCTCTGTCCGACGACGATGCTCAAGGCGTTCACACATTTGCGTTTGAGGATGACCACGGACTGCTTCGCGACCGCTTATAACCGCTTACGACGATGTAACACACTGGCGAAAGCTATAGTATGCTAGATAGCCCTGGCCCAGTTCCGCTCTGCGTAGTTTAATGCGAAAGCATTGACCGTCTCATGGAGCGGAGCCGGTGGCGTCTGTAATTGCGAGAAAAAAGAAGAAAAAAAACGCGAAAGAAATGCTTATTTTTTTGCGGTTCAGGCAATGATCTAGGAGCCATTGGCTGAGCAAAGCGGCTCCTAGATAGCCATTGGCGGCCGCTTCACAACCAAATCTTGTGAGAACTATACTTCGACGTGTGAACAATGTGCAAAACTTCCTTTTTGCTTTTCTTGGTGTGAAAACGAGTGTATATAGCTATGAGCACGCGCCAAGGGTTTGTCCATGGATGCAAGCGGAAGGTCCATGGCTTTCCCTCCCCGACAGAGAACGTCCCAGAGCGGACCAGAAGTGGAGGAAACACCTGCGCTTCCGCCCAGCAAATGCCGGGGCGTCGCGAGCCGTGTTTTGTGTGGACAGGCGCCCTTCCCGACGCGGCGTTTTGCCGCTTGGGGTCTGGTCGGCTTTCTACGAACGACCTTCTACGGCCTTGTCTTTTATAGGATAGTATAGGTAGGAGACGTCATCGGTCTCCGATTAGGTACACTGTGGTGCACGCATCCGGCTCGCGTGTCGTTTTCCGCAACGGCAAATGGGGCGTACCGGGTAGTGTGAACGCGCCACGCTGACGGTCACTCTTGAGAGGTGACTCGGGGTGAAAAACAGCTGGTCGATAAGGCATAGGGAGTTTCTAAGAGGGTCTGTGGAGAAACACATACGCGCGGTTATATTTTAAAATATTTAATAGGCTTACACCACCATTTTTTTTTCCTTTAGAGAAGGGGGCGGTTTTATTGCCGTTTCACGGTCTCTAGCGCTCTGTAAATGTGCCGTCGCCCTTGTGACTCGTGACTCGTGGTAAACGTCTGACGTGCGTACGTTTATCTGAGCGCGGCTGGAGTAGTGCATTTATGTCGCGAGTGTTACGTAGGCTTGCGTGACAAGATGTATGGCATGTAAATAGATGAGGGATGCGAGAGCCTTCCGAGTGAAAGAAAAAGTTACGTCGTATATACGTGGGTTTATTTTTCTTCTAGACGCTTTCCAGAGCAGGTGAGACCAAGGATATGTAGAGTTGCCGAGCGGCGCAGAAGGTGTGCGTATACGTGACCGAGGAGGAATGTGTCTCGTCTGCTTCGGGAGTGTTGTGCCAGACACAACACCGGTACGTGGTACTCACCACGAGACTGTTAGCACGAACAAATCGTCGCCGGTTTTCTCTTTTTCTTCTTTTTTTCAGTATTGAAGGATTATCCTTAAAACTACTATAGTAGTGGAAAGTGCTCAGCTGTGGTAGTAACCTTATGTCCCAGTAAAGTCACTGACTTGGTCCTGCGAGGTCCTGGGAAAGTAGCGCCAGGCTCCCCGTATGGTCGCCATTTTGGTTCACGGAATGAGCAGTTTCCTGTTTACCTCTCCATTCTATAGGTGAGCCAATCAGAATTTACGGTGAAAGGTACCTCTATAAATACATCTCTCGTATGCCGAGATTTTGTTATCCACACGGCGGCCAAACAAGCGCGCATCTTCGTACAGCCACCACATTTAAATGACAATGCTTGGCGGCATTGAAAAATATTTTACGTCTTTACATACTTAGCAACAACAACGTCACTATAATAGATCTGCGGAAATAACCATGATTAATAAGTGAATTGCAGGCACAACACCCACGGCGGCTATATTGTCGGGAACGCTTTTCGTATACGATGATGCTCCATATTGCGATCTTGGCGCGGCTGGTTCAGGACGACCCTCTCAAAGCTTCGAAGTTGCGAATGGACCGAAATGGCCGATTGCCATGGCAACTGAGACCGATCAGTCGATGAACTTTCAAAGTTAGGTCGTCTGTTTGTTAGCATCTGTGTGTTCGGCTAGCAGGCTGCAGGGAAGGCAACGGCGTTAATTTCCCAGGATAGCAGCGACTGTGTATATAACATGCTTGCTCCCTTAGTCTCCTCCGCAGTGTGCCCTCGTCGAACGCGGAACGCTGACCGCTGCCAGCGTTCGACGTTTGGCTCTGGCATTCGAACGCCTTCGACGAGTGCGGTGGAAGCAAGGGCAGCCAACCTTAGGTCTACCCTCTAATCCATCCAATCAGAACTCGGCGTTCTCACGTCCTCTCGCGTCTCCCCCTCTCCACCAGTTTTTTCGGCGCGTACACCTTCGTGCGCGCTGCACGGACTTGACGAATTGTCGGTGTCGGTTGTTTCTGTTTGTAGCTCTAGGTGGGACTCTAGCATAAGCGGTAAATTTTGATGTCTGCCAATACCCTTTCCAAATAAAATGTGAAAAAAAAAGCCACGAAGTCGCGTTCGCGTTAACAGTGCCGCGCAGTGTACGAGCCACTGTGAAACACCGAACGAATGGCTCGAGAAGAAGGTCTGGGGGGCACCATCAAAGTCAGTCCCAACTTTCATTATCTCGAACTCGGAACGCGCGCGTTTCGATAAAGAATGAAATGTCGCGCAGAGTGCAGTGCGTCGTATATATCTAATCTCTGGTGATATGCCCGCAACGACGCCCCCGTTTCTCTCTCTCTCTCTCTTGCTCTATCTCCCCGCTACGCAGTCAAGATCGAACGTGAGGTGTGCGATGGAAGAGGAACGAGATGATGATCCCCCAATTGCGCCGAGCCTCGACTGGAAGCTCTGATCACGGTACGAATGAAGACCGGTCGCTCTGCCGTGGAGCTTTGCCTCGCCCGACCATACACCGTTTCAGTGTCTGCTCTATTCGATGGGCGCCGCCATGTTTGTTTATGCCGACACCATGACACAGTAGAGGGCTGCGCTTTTTGCGAGGCTCCGTTCTTTTTATTATTTTTTTAGAAACCTTCACACGATATCGTAGTGCAAAAACTTCAGAAATGCATGTTCACGAAGCTCCAAGAACAACACCGATGCCAAGAGTGTTCGAAAAAAGCAAAAAAATTTGCTTTGTGCGCGGCCCCTCCCTTTACGAAAGCCGGCGTTTGAGATTATTATTTCCGTTTTTTTCTATCGCTGGGGTCTAATATTTTGGACACTTTGAAGCCTGTCCAGTGCCTCGTGAATGTCAGGTGATCTTTTGGTTGAGTAAAGTCACGTGATCTCTCAGCGCGCTGGTCTGGCTTAGTTGATTAGTAATATATACGGTCCGCCGCGACACACGGGAACCTGACGACACGTATACTGCGAGACCGGTTATAACGAAGTCGCGGTTATAACGAAATAGCGGCTACAGCGAAGCGATCACGATATCCCATTCCTCTTGTACTTCGTTGACCGAAGTCGGTTATAACGAAATAGCGGCTACAGCGAAGCGATCACGATTTCCCATTCCTTTTGTACTTCGTTGACCGAAGTCGGTTATAACGAAATAGCGCGGCTACAGCGAAGCGATCACGATTTCCCATTTCCTTGTGCACTTCGTTAACCGAAGTCGGTTATAACGAAATAACGGCTACGGCGAAGCGATCACGATTTCCCGTTTCCTTATGCACTTCGTTAACCGAAGTCGGTTATAACGAAATAGCGGCTACGGCGAAGCGATCACGATTTCCCATTCCCTTTTGCACTTCGTTAACCGAAGTCGGTTATAACGAAATAGCGGATATATCGAATTGATTTCCGATTCCCGTTGACTCTGTTATTACCGGTCTCGACAGGTAGGGAGTTTCCGTAGACCGCATCCCCCCTCCCCCCCCGGCTAAGCCCTCCGCAACGAAGAAGCCGCTACTGCGCCTGCGCGCCGATGGCCTTGACTGTAGAGCTCCGGATATCGTAGCGAGTTGCGGAGAGCGTTGCTGAACGGCGAAGCCCATCTACTAAAACTCCCTACTATCTCTGATTCCGGACGACGCGCTATAGCGGATGCTGTCGCGCATTCAACGCCAAAGCTGCGCAGCTCTTACACCGAGAAGAGGCCCGTTAGCGCACATTTAATGAGCTCTATAGCCGAGGAAACGGACACAAGGTTGTTGTCGTGCATCGAGAGGCTGCTTCGCAAATGGTTGAAAGCGGAACAGTTTCAAGCCGCCGGAAAGTGTGCACTTCCCGCTAAACGAAATATATCTATATATATTTTTTTTTTCAAAACTGCACGTTAATTAGTAGTTGCTGCGGCAATTATTTGCGTCCACCATTGCTTGGGCATGCAGCATGTGTTGTACGCGAGAGCTGCGTCAGCATTCGGCGTGAATTCGGCTGAGCTCGTGGATGGATGGATGTTAATGGCTATACCCTTTGTACAGGGCGGTAACTTGCGCCACCTATAGCCTAAGTCTAAAAAGACTACAGCACCATAGGAAAAATACAACCGAGAAATGCCAATGTTGCTCGATGGAGCATCTTGAAAAGCGTGCATTGAGCGTGTTTCTCCCCCTCCATGACCGGACGACGCTATAGAATTTCTTGGGCGGCTAACTCGCGCTCGCTGTAGTCCGTGCAGATGTTGCTCACTTTCATCTCGAGACCATGCAGTCCGCTTTCACGGCGTGCTCTTTAACGTGGGATTCGTGGAAACCGGACAGCTGGTGCAACGCGGGCGCCGATTCCATTTGCGCGTCGTTATCTCTTTATGTTTCTTTTTTCTTTTCTTTGGGAAGGGAGCGCCTTTTTGCAGACAATCCATTTCATGTATACTCCCTGTAATTGTACGCGCGTTTTCCGTTACAGACAAACGCCTGACGCGAATCCTTTTGAAGCGATATCGCAAATTTATGTGGGAGTAACTCTCCACGGAACTTTCGTGCTTGTAATCGCATGACGTCGCAATGTTACTTGACGTCATGGTGACTTCAGAATCTTCCCGCGTAGATTTAGTGGGCGATATCTCGGCTATATTCCGATAGAAAGTTGCGCTCGTTAAAAACTTAATCGAACTAATGGTGAATAGACCATTTGCTTTATTACCCAAAGATCAAGGAGAATGCAGGGAATGGTGTTCCACGCACCGCAGGCACACGCCTTCCCCGTATAAAAGATTCGAAATAAATAACCAAAATAAAGCAGTGACGAACGCGCGTGCAGGATGCAATTTGTTTTAGGTTTTTGCTTTAAAAATTTACTACTGCTGAGGCCAGCACGTGCGGCGCGTGAAACACCAATCCCTGCATTCTCCTTGATGCTTGGGTAATATAGCAAAAGGTCTATTCGGGTGGACGCTTCTCTTCTGACCTTGATTCAACAGAGCGCCCGGCCCTCCTCGCCACCAGAGCTACTCGAGATCCTTTTCAGCCGACCACAACTGGTAGGCTCAGAGCGCTCTGACATATTCCCGGAGCAGTCACGGAAGTAAAACTTCTTGACATTGGTAATGTATAAAAAAAGATTTTACAGCGTATACGATGGACGATTGAGCAAAATGTAAGCTGAAACACTCATAAAATACCGACGCATCGGCATTTAAAAAAAAAAGAGAAAAGAAAAAGAAAGTCAGCAGCGTGCGAATCGATTTTCGCAGAAAGGAACGAAAGGCAATGTTTGGAAATAGCTGTCAACTCATCGCATTTGCGACACTGAACGCGCTGCGATAACAGTCATGCGTACGCGACAGGACAGCAAATACATACCGCATTTTTCTCGCGGCGGAATAGCGCGCAAGCATCACCCACAGGACATATAGTACGTATCGCCATGTGACGCAAATTACAGCGCATCATAGTCGGCTCTCCCTTTATTTTACAACGCAAACCTTTGAACGCCCTTTTACCAAACCTGAAAATTCCTCGAAGCGTCCACGGAAACCGGGTACACACGTACACGGCGAGCTCTGCGAGCCGTTTTTTCATTCGGTTAGGCCTGGAAAGTTCACCGTTCTGAGTATGAACCAGCGGATGAAGAACGATCTCGCAAAAGCACTGGGAATACTTTCCACGTCGAGTTTTCCCTCAAGATCACAAGCGATCATCGTCCCGTCCACTGTGTAATCCTCGCATCGACGACCTGCACAAGCACTTCGTAGAACAAGATGATAATAATAATAATAATAATAATAATAATAATAATAATAACAATAATAATAATAATACATTATTTACTGAAAAAAAAAAGATACACAAGATAGCGCATTGGCCTCACGAAAGCAGAAATGTCTGTGTGTGGGTCCATGCAGCCAACAAAACACTGCATACATCATTATACAAGGTCAAGGAAGAAGCTGTGCACTAAGCGAAGGATTACAACGTGTTATCCCAGGTAGTACACCAGCGAGCGTTTGACACCATTCTCTAACGTTTAGGGTTTACCGCGCGAATGGGTGTTAATTTACATAAAGTTTCAGACAACGCGTTAAATAATGCAGGGTATGTAACGTTTCCTTTCATTTTTTATCGTAATTGGTTAGATACCGCAGACCACTGCTGGTCATCGTCAAAAAAAGAAGAAAGAGTAGCCACGTGATACCTGTGTAAGTAACTACTTGACGCCTGCGCCGCTCCGCACTCTGACGGCTGGAGATGAGGGAGCGCTCTGAGAGGGACGGGCGCCCTCGGAACGACCCAGCCGATCGGGTCACCGCACTCACCCTTTTCCACCACCCGATCTCGCGCGCGCTCTGGGAAGATGGCTCGGGAGCGCGCAGAAAGAACCACGCGAATTCGCCATCAGGCACTTTCGCTTGCATTTGACAGAATGCCAAAAATAGGCAATCCTTTTTTTCTTTTTCTCTTCTTCTTTTTAAATTTGCATATGTATATGTACGAAACCGCGGGATAGCCCCGTGAGCTTTATCGACGGGGAAGAATCTACACTATAGTCGAGTGGAGGGGCCTCCGAACCCCGGCCCGTGGAGTCCTTTCGACCGGCGTTTCCATCGCTGCTACCGGCACAAAAATAAGCGCGCGTAGAAAGCAGACTTGTATACGTAACGAGTTACAAGTAAGTGATTACTTGCAATCAATAACATTTTCTTGGAACTTATTAACTCTTCAATGACTTTGTTTTCTGCGGTAAGGTTCGCTGTAATTCAATTATTATTTTCCGTAATCAATTACATGTAATCAATTATATTTTTCCGAAAGAGCTAAAAGTATTTTATTGAGTTCGAGTTTTTTATTTATTATATTACATAAAAAATCGTTCCGTAGTGCCTCGTTTCCTGTGTACCGTGTTGTTACAATCCGGGTTCGCCGAGGCATGGACGACTGTGTTCTGCACTAACCTCATCTAGCCACGACCCCCCGCCCCCCCCCCCCCCCATATTCCATTTCGAAAGAGTTCTCCAGCGCGAGCTTGCATGGAACGTACTAAGAACAAAAGGTTATCTGATATACATTTTTTTTGTTAAAAAAGTTTAAAAGTAAGGTGAATAGTAATGAATTACTTTTCTGATGCAATAATTGATTACTGTAATCAGTTAATTGTTTAATAAAGTAATTGTAATCGGTTACTTTTTTCAGTAACGCGTACAAGAATGGTATCAAGCTAACGGCACCTCGACGCTCAGCAAACTCATCGCATCCGTTCTGATTCCTAGCTGATAGTACGGTGCCACTAAACCTAGCACATATACAGTATTGCACGTTGTCATCACTATAGCATCCCCATTATTCACCGCCTATTTCATTTCTGCGCAACTACGTTAAAATTCCTTTGAGTTCTCGTGTGTATACATACATGTTATAGTGTCCTGTATCAGAACTGTTGCGCGGTGTCATCACCATTTCTCTCGTTATCATTAGTATTCTGTCCCGTGCGAATAAGCTAAACTTCCTCCGCGCTTTTATTTATTCCCGCTGAGCTTTCTGGTTCACAATTATTGTATAATGACGCGTGTAACTAAATATCGAATTTCAAAATAAAACGTATTTATTAAACCACTTCCGATTTTTGTTTGTTCAACTTGCGTATTTTCCGGCCCTCCTAGACTAGCGACAGATCCCAGGTACAGCCCCTGCATAAGCCAGAAAGTTAGGAGACCCCCGGTCGAGTGACTACGTAACGGGTGTCGGAATGGATGCTTCTTCAATTTCGTGGCGCGCGCACGTCTCCGATTACGATGCGTTGGTTCTCGCGAAGTGCGTCCTTTTAGCAGCGGCTCGCTTTTAAACGACGAGGCGCGAGACGCATTTACAAGAACGCGGGTCGGCTCGCGCATTTCAATGAACGCCAGCAGGCGGGTCGCTTAAAGCGTTTGGGCCACCAAACGCGGCGCCGATGCCTTCGCTTCTGCAGCGCCTGCAGGGGCTTCGCGCAATCCCATCCTCCGTTTCGCTTTATAGGGCGAGAGAAGGGACGGACCCTTTCCGGTAAAATCCCAGAAGGCCTCTCGGCAATCCCAGATTGCAACGCCAGACGCTTCGTATATGCGAGCCTGGAAGCGGAACGATCTTATTTTCCCTCTTATTCTTGCGAGTTCGGGACGCACAGAGTCAATATAGAACGAGCGCAAAACGAATGTAGTATACGTATGCTTTGTTTTCGTTATCGTCCGGCCTTCTTTGCGTTCTGAAACCAACATCGATTTCGTCCTGTAGTATTCCCGGGTTAATACTTCACGTGCCGTACATCGGAACGTGATCGTAGAATGCACCGAGGAAAGGGTGAGGGCGCGTGAAATTGCTCTAATATGGTCTTCTCTTTTGTGTTCCTCTCCGAGACCGAGTTTGGTTTTTCGACTTCCATTTGTCGGCCCAATCTGAAAACCTCGATCGACGTGATTGATGAACGCGATCGTTCGGCAGGGGGCTCGTGTTCCGACCGATTTAACCCGAGTTTCAGCCGAACGCTGACGAACGCTGAATGGTCACGCCGGCCTTCAATGGATGACGTATGAAATGTAACAGTACGTGTTTTTTTTTTCCTTTCTTTATCTATGGTGGTGTTGACTTACCGCGCGATTTCGCTATGATACCTTTGCCTATACGACCAATGCAATGAAGCGAGATGCGAGGAGAAAGGTCCCTGCGGCCTCGACTGACAAGCTCCCCCATGGAAACACCTCGCCACGCGGTGCGAATGATAACAAGCAGGAAGTCGGATGGATTTATCGACACGTCCTAGAGAACAAGGCCTTAGTACTGGGGTTTTCTCCGTCATCAAACGGGGGCCGGAGGGAGAGCCGTATATCACGTTACCATTTGACAGAACAGAGTCAACCACATGGTTGAAAAAACCCGAGACTGCGGGTAAACGACACAACACTAAAAAGTCTCTACCCGCAGTCTCGGGTTTTTTTCAACCATGTGCAGTGTACACCAGCTCGTTTGCGCCCTTACATTTTGAGTCAACCAAGAAGCGCCAATAAACGCATCGTCACTTCACACTTTTTTTTTTTGGTTGTGGGGGGGGGGGGGGGGAGGTTGTTGTTTTGAGCTTAACCAATCACGCGCAGAAAGAGTGCAGGACCTCTGTGATTGGTTTTCTCAGTGCACCAGCAGACGACGAGCGCCTTTGAAGCTTGTTGATTCCAAGCTTGCTGAAGCTTGTTTGATTGGCTGGCGGTCGGACTTAAAGGTGAAACGGAATATAGACGGCAATGCCCAATCGCTAGATTTGCTACATCGACTTCAAGAGGTCAACGTGTGGCACAGAGTTGAACACTGAGTGGTCCGCGTCAGTGTTGGGGCAGGGTCTTGTATTCGGTGACTGTGAGAACCCGAATCAGCACTCTCTCATCTGTGTCCCGACCGACCTGGCCTTTTGTAGGTGACGTCACAAATTCAATGTTGCGGCCTTGGTGTCTAGGTGGGAGGTGTTGCTGCCCTGCTGGGTGGAGAAGGGGAGGCAGCGCCGAGCTCACCCGACACGGTGATAATTTCCCGCCGAGATAGCTCGGAGTCGAGCAAGCCTCTGGCACAGTCGCTGTTCCCGGCGCAGGCTGATGGAGGAGCAGAAGCGAACTCGAGAACGAGCAATGAACGGTTGAAGCCAAGCCACTCTGCTGTCTCGAGCGCGGGCTCATCTGTGTTATAATATTATAATTAAAATCATAATCTGAAAAAAAAAGGAGAGTTTTGTTCATCTGAACTAATCCCCGAAAGAACAGCCCATAAAAAGAGTCGTCCTTAATAACTTGAAAAAAAAAATGCACATATTTACTTATGTGTTTGTCCCCAAAACTTTTTTCTATAAAATGGTTTATCTACGATATATATATATATATATATTAAGGGGGTCAATAAAAGCGAAGCATTATTGTACCAGGTGCATAGTTGACGTGTATTATTGGCTTAGGCGTTGTTAAGTCGGCGTTTCACCCTCATCTGTTTTCCTAAAATTTCGCGACAGAAGCATCCTCGAAATCTGCGTGTTGGAGCTGCAATTTGAATTATTCTACGATTAAAGGGGCGTGTCGCATCGGTGCCGGACAGGAAAAAAAAAAAAGTTTTAGCTCTGTGGATGTCTTATGAACTCCGACCCGGCTTCGGGAACTTCCAGGTGGCGACAGGGACAGACGCGGCTTCGACGAATCCGTCAGCGATAAGAAATTACGACACGCGAGGAAATTCCACCTTTTTTTTTTTTTTCCATTTGAGGCACAACCGCGATTCCGGCTTTCGAGTGCTTCAAGTTCGGAGAGCCACGAGTCCGGGTAATCCGTCTGCAAACATAAAACTTTTTTTTTTTTGGTGGGGGGGGGGGGGGCGAAATAGTATTAATACATATACACTTTACTCGCGATGGAGACCCGAAGGGAGGACACAACTTGGTGCTCCGGCAGTGTCTGACACTCGCGCACACCACTCCAGGCAACTCCGCGGTTAATCCGCGGTGTGTGGTATACGTGCAATTCCGTTGGACAGCTGGGGAAGCGCCCCGAGAAAGGTACTACATATACATGCCGTGGCGACAAAAAACAACTCGCGCTTTCACTCCCGAGGGCAAGCTTTTTGGCAGCGACGCGTCGGTCGCGGCGGGGAAACCCGTCGCGAAACCTCTGGCTGTATTATGCCTTCCTTCTACGGAGAAGAAGGTTTTCGTGGAAGCTTCGATCGATTCGCTTCGAATAACCAACCTCTCGATGCTCGTGTCACGCTCTCCTTTCCAGTCGAGAGTCTTCGCGCTCTTTGCAGCGGCACGCTCGTTGCTGTGCTCTGAACCACGTCGATCCTGGCAAGACAGAAGACTCGGCACGGGGGAACATTCGGGGTATACGGAATGTGAAAAGAATTTAAACGTATACCTTAATCCTACTACGGATAAAGTCGGAAGGCACAGAATGGGAAGCAGCGTGCTTCTAGTAATCCTGTGCGTGCGTGCTTTGTGTGTGTGTGTGTGTCCATGTCCGTGCGTGCGTGCGTGCGTGTCGTGCGTGCGTGCGTGCGTGCGTGCGTGCGTGCGTGTGTGTGTGTGCTGTGTGTGTGTGTGTGTGTGTGTGTGTGTGTGTGTGTGTGTGTGTGTGCGTGTGCGTGTGCGCGCGCGCGCGCTTTTTTTGGGGGCTGGGGAGTTCGCTAAATTTAGCGGGCGATATCTCGCCAGCCAAATTAAACAACAGTGTGGCGTGTTTTTATCTTCTTTTTTTTTACGGTTTATTTGTAACGTGCTGCTTGTGTGATCATGTTAAACACCTGGGATTCATGGACAAAGTTACACGTACTGTAGTGTTGCCACATACTCTTCCGTTATTGGCAACCAGTAGATCCTGTAAAGAGTCATAACATCAATAAAGGGCCACCGAAGTTTTGCAAAGCGGAATAAGAGTGTGATCTAGTCTATGAAGTCTATAGCTATTTGAAATGAACTAACGAAGTAACATCGCATCTCTGGCGATGTATCGACATGCGGTTGCCTTTACTTCGCGGAAATGAAGCCCTGCCTATTTGCATCTCTCACCGAAAGGAGCGGAATGTCCGTAAACGTTGACGCGAACCCTGTCGCAACGTGGAGGAAATGTGACAGCGTGACTAGGGTGCAGGAGAGAGAGAGAGAGAAGGGGGGGGGGGCACGTGTCCCGATGCTTATCGTCTCCCGTCTGCTTTGACGGTGTCGGATGGACGTGGTCGGAGATCGCAGTCGACTCGCACACAGCAGCGACCAGTGGAACGACGAGCTTCGAAACAGCCCTTGGGTAGAGAAGCGGCGTCCTGTACTGTACTTCATTTCACCGTAACGCGGCAAAGAGCGAAGGCTACGGCCACCCTCGAGCCAATCAGAGCAACGGAAGCGAAGCACGTGGCAGTCCTTGCCAAAGGTGCAGGGGCGAGAGCGTGAGCCATGGGCAATTGGAGAGAATGGGAAGGAGGAACTCCCTCTCATCTTCTTTTGTGTGCCCCAGACGTCAGTTTTGTCGCCCTCGGAGATTAGCCCGTTACTCAAAAATTCGTACAAAAGCGGCTTTCCGCTCCCTCCCGCCCGTGGCTTCGACAACACTTTGCCTCATTGCGCCGCCATCTTGTTTACTTGGGGTGCGCTTGAGCGCGGTCATCATCCGATTACGACACCTTAGGAAGGCGTCGTAATCGGATTAGCTTGGTGCCCCACCAGCAAGATGGCGGCGCCCAGAGACCGTGCCTGCAAACGTGTACAGCCACGTGCGTCCATCAAAAACCAAAACAAAACAAATTGGACGCTTGTGTTTAGACAGCGTATAAGGTCGGTCTGTCTTTGAGGCATGGCGGCGCTGGTTTGTGCTGTAGGTAAGAAATTTAGCCAGTGCAGTACGACTGCTAGGCTAGGGTCTTTAACGTGCACCAGGCAGTAGTGGTACACGACCGCTTGCCGGTACGATGCTCTTTCAAACAGAAACGGGCTGGGGCGGGGATCGAACCCAGGATCCTTGGGTGCGGCAAGCGCGAGGTTCCGCTACAGGTGCTACGAGCTGCGGTGCACCGACAGGCTCGGCCAACGATCCCCCACGTGTGTCCATCCGACGCACCGATTGGCTCGCTTGCCAAGTTACGGTGGTTGTCTCTCCCGTCGGGTCACGTGACCCGATCCGGGTGCGCGCGTGAGGTCAGGCAGTCGGGCGACGTCGCTTCACCGGCTTCACCGACAGGGCGACCTCTGAACCGGTCTGGGCGAGAGTCATCATCTGTCTTCTGGCCGCGCTCAAGGGCAGACGTGTCGGAGGCGGCCGGACCGGCGACCTTCTCCGAGCCCTTCGCGTCGGAGCCTCGCGCCGGGCAGGCCTCGGCGCCGGCGCGGGCAGCCGAAGCGCACGCGCTGCGCACTCCTGGGACACGCAGCTATAAAGAGTGTTTGCGATAGACCCTGTTTGAGAATGCGGTGCCATCTGGAAGCTCAAAAAGCAGTTTCACTTTCGACAAACTCATGGCGGTTATGAAACTATTGCATCGGGCACCGTCACTTTCACACGTCTAGTTTTAGACTAGTATATCGTTCCGACAATAATCAAGTCGCTATCGCACTGTTTCTTCACCTATCCCGAGCCTTTGATACCATAGACCATTCAGTCATGTTAGCAAAGCGGTACAGAATGGGTTTTCCAGGGCCATTTTATACCTTTCTCGAAAGTTAACTTTACCAACAGATTTCAAATGGTGAAGCATAAGGGCCAAACAAGTGATCAAATTAAAATGAAGTTTGGTGTTCCACGAGGATCTACACTGGGTCCTTTACTCTTTAACATATATATTAATGACATAGGTCACCTGAAGCTCAAATCAAATTTATTTCAATACGCAGATGACACTGCATTAATATTACCACAGCGAACAATACAATCTCGCTGCTCCTATATTTCAAAACGATATAGTGCAATGAATGAGCCGGTTCACAGACAATTGCATTTTTGTCAATCGCAGCAAAACTCAACTCATGCGTTTCCGAAACCCTCATAAACAAGTTCCGTTTGATGTTCCCATATTCCTTTATAATCAACATTGTGATCAATGCGACTGCCCAAAAAATCGATACTGTTAAAACAACATCCTACCTTGGTCTACATTTCGACGAAAACGTTTTATGGAGTAATCACATTGATCATGTCGCACAGAAACTTCGCGTTGTTTCTGCATATCTAGATAGACTTTAAAAGTGGATGTGACGTCAATCTGGGGCGTGAGGTGTACCTATCACTGGGGAAATCTGTAATAGATTACGGAATTACCATATATGGAACATGTCCTAAATACAAACAACAAAAAATGATAGTATCATTAATATATGTGTTAACAATACAGTATATGGATCAAAACATGAACTGAATTCAACCAAGAAAAAGAAGAATGCAGTCGGATTATTATCGTTTGAAAATGTTTTTTTTATTTGTCGTTTTAACCGGTCAATATTTTTCGAAGGGATTCAAAGAAATACCCAACAGGATAAAAACACTCTGGCACACAGAAACCTATACAATTCCAAAAATATATACAAACTACGGAAAAAAACAGAGAAACTATTATGTTACTGCAATTTTTAATAGCTTGCTTAAAGACATCCTAAGCCTGTCTTCTAAGAGGCAGATGTATAAAAAATAAACGAGTGGTGTTTTTTGTCGAACTGAAATGCTGAACAATGAGGTATTGCGTAAGAGCTATAGTGTTTTCGATAGAGTTTTTCTCGTTATATACGTGTACATTCTTGCCATTACGCGTTTAAATTCGCAATATGTTTCTTTTGTAACCATTGAATGATTGTTATTGTCGAATCGGGTGTCACTTAACAAGTGAATTTTCTACTTGGGTTTGAATTTCGTTGTTGACTTATTTTTGAATGTTTCCTTCATGTTTTACTTACATTTAACCATCATTTGTGTCTACATGATGAAAATGTCTGTACTGCAATTGGTAAGCGTATATCTTATCTTAAAGGCGAGCTTCCCGGAAGAAGGAACAGCTTCCGTTAAACTCAGTCGCCGCTTACGACAGTAGCACGAAAGGTGCCTTTCGGGCAAGAAAACCGTTTTCAGCACTTTTCGGCAGCCGTTGACCAGATATTTAGTGTGAGGAAGCGTGAGAGATTCCTTTACCTAAGCTAAACTTGCTCGAAAACCGCGGGCCTGTATATATATATATATCTAGTGGAGTGGACGAGGACTTCTTTGGAGACGCTGTCTTATAGATTACGGGCCATCTCCTGGTTCGATGAGACGAGATTATAGGCCACTCTTGTCATCGGTGACTTGACGATCTGAAGGCATTTCATTGCGCCGCGAGATGAACCCGATCTGACAACGGACTATTATAGTATCTGAAGGAGAGGGCTACCGACACCGTGCAAAAACCGGGCCACGTGCGAGTGGCACTTTGAGGAAGTCCCATGTCTGGAGAGTTGTTTATCGTCTTTTAGGTTGAATCGGTGGCGCCGCAGTGTACCGCCTACTAAGCTTGTCTAACCTCAAGTACTTGTTTGGATGGCCTTGAGCCAACGCCGGACAGGCAGGCTTGGTGAATGAGGCTTCCGTGACACCTTGAGGAAGTGAACTCGTGAGCGGGTTCCGCTGTAACTTCTCGTAGTCTGCTTCGATTGGCGCTCGCGCCCGTGTCTTTGTTAGCAGTTGAGATATTTGTGAGATAGAGAATAGGGAGGATTCACTGGCGGGCATAGCTGTGTGCTCGAATGTTGAGCGCACGCTGATGTCGAGCTTCCACGTTTATTTTGAAACGTGCATTCCACACCATCAAGATTGCCGGTTTTATCGACCTATTAATGTGAGCTCGTTCCGAGCATGCGCTCTAAAACAGCGCCTTCAAATATGACGTGCCTGACGACGTCCTGATTTAGGCGGGACAGGCCGTGGTCCCGCTGTCCCGCCGGCGCGTGGCTTGTGGGACAGTGTTTTGTCCCGCTTCGGCTCGCCGGAATAGATAAAAGGGTGCTTTCCCTGATCAGTGAACGAGGTATGCTTTAAAGCGACGCTGATGCCGAAGGTTAATTTGCGTATAACACGTGTACATGCACTGCCATGGACATAGTATCTACAAAAGTAAATACTACAATAATCGTAATGCAGTATTTCAACCAAACATATTACATGCGCATGCCAAACAGTACGCAAACTGGAAGGAAAATAAATTAGCACGGCATATACAAAATAATTTTTAAAAAAAGTTTGATTTGTTACGTAAATTTAAAGGCTTTCGAGTCTCACAACGCTGGAGTCGCTAATAGATGTATGGGTTAACTTGCACTACGCAGTGGACCGCGTGACGTCAGAGAGTATAAGACGTGCTTCGCGCACGTGCACCCCGATTGACCTGCCGATAGATGCGCGCAGCATTCTTTGCTTCTCGCTATGGCGGTGGCTGTGGGCAAGCAGATTTGGCCTTTGGTAAAGCATGTCCCCCCCTCCTGCCGCCTTCACTTGCATTCTCTTTCTTGGACGGGTTTCCCCCGTGCGGTCACGGGGCGAGCGACTGGACCGGATTCGAGACAGGTCGACCTTGCCGCTCGTTTGGAGCCATTTGTTTGAGCGTTCCACGCGAGGCCTGTTTGGAATGCACTGTGGTATAAAGAGCGCCGGCCGGAGCGAGGTCTCCCTCGGAGACTCGACGTCGATGCGCGGGTTCTTATACCGAATTCGGGTGCACATTTGTTTTCGTGAGTGGAGGGAACCGGGTAGGCGGATGAAATGGCATTAATTTGTGGCTAGAGGTTTACGTGGATGCAACCGTAGCGCGTCGACTCGGGATTTGACGACGACGATGATTGAGTGGAAACAAAGTGGAGAGAAGATGGGCGATCTTCGGAGAAGCGGGCTCCTTTCTTTTAATTTGATGCACTGCTGTCGCATCCGTGTAAATGCAGCCTGTCTAAAAGTCAATGCGTAGAGAAGCTCCCCGTAAGCACGTTTAAATGTTTCACGCACAACCTTCAGGTTTTTCTGGTTTTTTTTAGTAGACTTACCAAATATTGTAAAATGCATTCTGCAAAAAAAAAAAAAGAAAAATGTGAAGTATAATTTGTGGCGAAATTCTGGCCGGTCACTGATTGACCTCTTTTTAAGCGGGCGACCAGCTCTTCCGCGGCAGTAGCGGACGCCATGCTGCCGTTCGGTTTCAAAACTGTTCTGTATATCAAGAGCGCCTTGGGCGAACCGTGCCAACGGCGGGTCAAACGGATATCCTGCTCTCTTTCTTCGCGAGAATTTCCGAAGACGCCTCCCGGCGGTTTTTATTAGCAGCCGCGAGTTCGAGTCCTGAAAATTACCTTCTCCCTTTTCTTTCTTCCTTCTTATCTTTGTTTTAGCGAACGAGTTTCACTCCCCCATTACTTTTGTTTACTTTCTCAAACGGACACCGAAGACGTGTTTGAAACGCTCCGATTCACTTGTTTCGCGATTGCGAGAAAGCCAGAAGAAAAAGACAAGAACTGTTTTCTTTTAAATATATATAATTTTTAGACGTCTCCTGTTAACAATGTGCTCCGAAAAACCAAAATGCCAATAGAAACAAACCTTTTTTTTTTCTTTTACGTGTTTACATCGTACCTTTACTTATTCCACAACAATCGCTAGCCGCTTGACGACATTGTCGAGTGATTGTTTGTAGAAGGTCAAAGGCATCTAAAAACTGCAGGTTCGTGCGTATGCTGTCGTAGTCGACGGTCGCCGCGGAAGTTTCCATCATCCCCTTGCCACTGTTATAGTCATCGGCCGCCCAGATGCGCGGGGCTTGCCCTTTACTGCGCGCGCTTTCGGTTTCGCGACTCCTTCTTGGACGTCTGCAAACGCCACAATCCCATCGACTTAGGAGCGATAATAAGGGGCGCTAATAAATAATAGTCAAAAGTGGCATTAAACCACTTTTTGCTGTAGTCTATTTACGGTCGTAAATCAATTTGTAAACTAGCATCCTAAAAAAACACAAAAAAAACATTACATTCATTACAGATTACAAACATTACAGATTGAGGAATGGCCATGAATAGGCTATCGCAGAAAGTGGTTTAGTGACCCTTTAAGTCGCCAGTGATTGCAGTGGACATGTTGCCACCGATTGAGCCTGTTTCGTTGTCTTCTAACGCCGTGGACTTCATCTCGGACACACAACTGTATCAGCAGTTGGTGTTTAACCGATCATCTGTAAGTAGATTTGTACATTCGCTTTATTTTGCTTTTTTATAAGCATTATGGCGCAGTTCATGGGGCAGGTATATGAGATCACGCAATATAGGCGGTGACTAGAGAAGCTATAGTACTGTTTTTCCCAGTAACGACACTTCAGCCACGGATGGATGGATGCTAACGGCTGTGCCCTTGATGACGGGCGGTAGCTTGCGCCACCTATACCCAGAAACGAAAAAGAACCAAAAGTATGATTCCTTCCCTCGCCCTTCTAGCCCAGCCTGGTGCTTATTAGCTCATTGTTTCCACTTATCTGATAGCTTCCCGAGAGAGCTTAAGTATAGTTTCCCGAGAGAGCTTAAGTAGTTGCATTTTCGAATCGATGTAGGCCAACGCGCTGTTTCCAAACAAGCCCTGCACGAGGTGTGGGCACTGCGCCTGCCCAGAAACCAGCTTCGCGTCAAGTGGACCGTCCGCGCATGCGCCCTGCCGATAGCAGCGCCACCGCAGCGGGGCAACGTCAGCGCCGCGTGTTGGTCCTATTATAACGATCGCCAGTGGCGCCCCTCTTGCCCCAAGCACCCAAAATGGCGGCGTCCACAATAAACTCGGAGAATGGTACTATTTATGTCATCGTGTCTGTAGCGAAACGCCCGGCATCTTTTGTCTGATGTATACGTGCGCGTGGTATATATATATGACTGCGGTTTTAGCGAGCTCCCTGTGCGGAGTGCAAGTTTGTCTGCTTCTTACACAGGGGTTGCGACGATGTCAGAACGCTGAACTCTTATTGGCTGATTGAAGAAAAAACAACAGTGGGTAGACCTCAAGGCATCTAGCATTGAGGTCTACACCCACTATCCTTTCAATCAAAGCCAATCAGAGCTCGGCGTCACTCTGACGTCACTGCCACTCCTGCGCAAAAAGCAGACGAACTTGCTCGATCCTCATATAGTTTACCGACCCGTCAGCCCCGCTATTCAAAGACGCCGTTATTGCGAAGTCGTATTTCTTTCTATCCAGAGCAAAGCATATCGCTATTCCGCTGCGCTCTTGCCATATATGACGACGCGGACGTCATTGCTGCTTCGTCGTCGGCGACGCCGAGACACCCGCGGTAGCAGCAGCAGCAGCAGCTGTGCGCTTATTATTATACCGCTTTCTCCCACGCATATATCGTGCACATGCGTTTCGAGCCCCGTCTCTTCGACAACGATGTGTATACAAACCAGATGCGTGTACACACAAACACACAAACAGGCCCCATCGAAACTTCATATAACGCTCGCAGCATGCTTGTCGGGCAGTGCCGATCGATGGCAATAATATACTCTTGCACGGATTCGCAGAAACCGCCGCGCGTACACGCGGCTGTCATGCCCAGGCGAAGAGTATACCATGAGCTTGAATCAACGTTACTAGAACCCCTCAGTTGGGAAACTGCCATAGAGCCTGCTTTAATAAAGTGGCTTCGATCCGTACTCGAGAACCGAGCTAATGGCGATCGCAACGCCGCCATTTGTCTTACAGCGTCCACTCCGGGAACTGCACGGCTGCGCATTGAGTCGGACAAGGGCCGGTGGCGCCACCTCGCAGGACCATCTAGCAGTAGCTATGTAAAGCAATTTTCATGTTTCAACTCGTCGCTAAAGTGTGGCGCTCTTATCGTATTTAGCTCGGTCTCGGTGGACGCCAGCGGCCCAGGTTTGAAGGGTGAGTTTCCCAACTGAGGGTTTTAGTAACGTTGGCTTGAATCTAAGAAAGTGGTATCGATAATGTTTGCGACGTAGCATATGACGAAGGAACAATATGGCGCGAAGCTGTCGAAGCGCACGGGTTCCTTGCAGCGTGTAAAACATGACCAAGAGGCGGCGGCACGGATGACCATGACGATCGGAACTTTTGGGGAAGCACGCTTTCAAATGTTAAGAAACACGAGGCGATGTTTTTTGTTTAATTAGGCTGCGAGTGATTACAGCTTTAAGATTCAGACGCTGCAACTCGGTAAGGTGTCTTGTCGTGCGTTCGAGGAAATCATCAGCTTCCAGTTTTTGTTTTATTTTAACGGGTCGGAAAGTGTCGCACGTTTCGCCGCTTGAAACTTCACGTCCGGACGTGGAGTGGATGGAAATCATGCGACCGGCCACATGCCGCCGTACTACAAAGTATGGGCTGACGCAATGGCTCTATTTGTTTTTATTCGTTTATTTCGACAAACCTTTATTATCAGGATGGCTTTTCTTTTTTCTTCTTCTTGCAGCTAGTTTGTAACATCTTGGGTTTCATCACCGCGCTGCTCCTGGAAGAAGTTTCCGTCATTGTAAAAAAACCAACATGTTCCCAAGTTTACATGTTCCTGCAACACGTTCTTAAACGTAAGTTGTAAAATAATGCTGCGGTACTTTGTTAAAATACTTCGGAAGTAGCATGTTTATAAGAGAAGAAAAGTCAGGAAAGTTAAAACTGGACAAATCAACTTTTTCTTCTCCCGACGCGCTTCAATAAAAAAATAGTATTTTTTTTTCTTTTTTGTTGTCCTTGCCTGGTGATAGGACTAACTCTACCACGGCTTTGCAGAGGCCCTTTCAATCTTAGCGAGCCCACTCGTTGTTGTTCGCGTTTTCTTTTTTACCCGGCCCTGGGAAAGCATCGCGCAAAGCGACCAAGCCTCTAGCTGTAAGTGACAGCGCTGCGGAAGTGAATTGCGAAGGGAGACGCGGGGCCCTCCCACCAGTTTCGTGGCTTCTTTATCATTGCATCGTCTGGATCTGGATTTGTCTAGGGGATTGGCCGTCCGGGTTCTGTCTTGGAGCTCAATATACTCTCGTTAGCCCTTGCGACACGAGCGACCGAGACTGTATACGTGCCTTGTTGACGTGGCCATTGACTGGCCGCTGCTGTTGCTCGTCTGCTTGGGATCGGGATTGTGCGCAAAAAATGGCGACATCGTATGCCGCCATTTATTTTTTTGCACATTATTTGTCAGCGTTTGACCGATGGCCCTTCTGTATTTTGTTTTTAACGTCTGTTTGGCGCATTTATGCTCTTAAGCCCTTGCAGCCTTATATCAAGTACTTAAGAAATTATTCAAGTTAAGTTACTGGAGCACTCATAACATAGTAACTGAGTAGTCTACTAAATGCTCAACTCTGAAAAGTATCTGAGTAGAATACTGAATACCCAAAAAATGTAGCTCGTTACATTTAAGATACCCGCAAGTTAAAATGATTTTTCTACAATTCAGTCGAACTATAACTACAAAAGAAGCATATATAAAACGGTCGTTTTCGAAAAGCCATATTCGCGCGCATAACAGCTGTTCCCCAACATTTGTGTTTGACGGCTCGCCACAGCGGGAGCAGATTTGCCATCCTGCTACTTTCTGCTTCGTCTGAGAAGTCAAAACAAATCATTTCGAAGACTACTGACAATGGCAAGCGATCGTGAATTCTGTAAACTACACGCGTGATTAAATTTTCGTGGTCCGGGCTATTGAGCCACCTCGGCAACCGCGAGCAGACCAAATTAGTTGGATCTGATGCACACGACGTGAACGATCGTTCAACTTCAAGAGGACAGAGACACATCACCTACCTTTCTCTTGAAATTCCGACCGTTACATGTTACCTCGGCCGCCTTGTTTACAACAGTGTGCTCCGTGAAACGCGAGCTACAGATTTGCACGCTGCAGAACGTTTCAGATGGCTCCTATGAGGTGGCGCTGCCGGTCAAACGCAATCATCATCATCGTTTACCCCCCGGCATGGATGACTTTAGGCAAGATAACCGGTGTGTGTCCCTTTTTTCATGTAAATAAACAACGTTTCCAGCATCATCATGATCACCATCGTTTGAACGGTAGCGCAAAATCTATGGTTCGCTAAAACGCTTTAAATTTTACAAACGGTCTCATGAAACAGAGCAGCTGCACCGTTCATGATTTCAAAACCGTGTGCTCCAGAACGAATTGCGAAACTCCCTGATTACATTACAAATTACCACAATCTAAAAGTGGCGCAATTACAATTGCCTTTCTCTTTTGAAATTTGTGACTTTACCTTAAAATTACTTTTGACATCATCATCGCACGTTATCAGGTCTGAGTCGCTCTTTCTTCATAACAATGCACATAACATTAAACAGTTAAGGACTGGCTTAGCTGCAGTACAGGTATTACGCGCCGTACCGATTCCATTTTTATATTACATCCGGGGGCTGCTTGGCACGTCGATAAATCTTTTTTTTTTCGCGTACTTTTAATAATATGTTTTTTTTTCTTTTTTTTAGCTTTTACTGATTATTTTTTGTTCGTCTTGACTCGTATGTGTTTCTTGAGCTTATCTCCACCCTTCTTAGCTAGAAGTCCAAAATTTACCGCTGTCCTGTTATCAAAAAAAAAAAAACACGTTTGATATGAGATATTGTTTGCTTGACGGCCCTCATTGTTGGAAGAGTAATGTATGTTAAATGCATTATTATTATTTTTGTTTTACGATTAGTGCGGTACCAGGCAGCAAACACCGTCAGCAAATGGGTACTGCGAGGGCATTGACCTCTGAATCGCGCATGCGCGGTTGTGTTCCGTCATCTCTTAGTCATACCCTGATCGTCATTTTGCGAAACTCATTATTTTTCCGGTTTGTGCTTTGCACTACGCATATGTAAGTCAATAGAAATACCAGCAAACTATTAAAATCTGGTCTTTTTGTATAACTTTTATTTTTTACGCGAAAATTGTCAGACTCTGCGGACCATGAAATATTCATCCACCTGTTTGCAAAATTTATGGACTAAAAGCAACGAGCGAAGGGATGTTGCGGAATCCAGCTTTAATATTTCCCGAAGTAGTACGACACAGCGTTCGTGATGCATCGCGGAACACTATACAGAAGCGTTCGGTCGCGGAAGATTTGGTGGAGGAAGTAAATTAAACATTCTGGAGAACGAGCGCTCTACAACTTCTGATCTTGCAACACGTGTCCCTGAAGTTACTTCACGTATTCGTTACAGAAGACTTCAGTAGCTCAGAGTTGTCTTCACGCGTGGATGCAAAAGGTGCTGGCTCGACGCTCAGGCGGCAGGTTTCTTAGAGGGAAGAACCCAACCGCTGTACCACCATGCGAAAAATGCCTTTGTATCGAAGATAATTGCATCGAAAGTTAGATTTATGTATGCAAAATTAATTGAAAATTAACATTCTCACAAAAAACAACACAAAAAACAACGTTGCACAACTTTCTTATTTTATAAAGGAACTTACCTTCCCCACAAATGTCACCCTTGACAATAGTCAATATTTTTAACTAATGTCGTATTTGCTCAAAGTTATATAATTGTAATTGAATTACGTTTTATCGGTGTAAATTTGTAATCTGATTCAATTAATGTCGCGATTATTTTTAGGTAAGTAATTAGTAATGTGAATTACAATCAACAATCTAAAACTAATTCGGTCATAGCTGCACGCTGGAAGCAAGACCCTCCAAGTGAAGAAAGAACAGCTCTTAATGTTTGCCACCTTGAGTCGCCTCGATTGTTCGTATCGGCGGACTCGCCCATTGTTATATGTCGAGGTCATTTAATCCATTAGATAGGAGAAGTAATGCCATCTGCAATAAAGTACCGCATCCTCAGCCTTCCCTTCTAATTGTTTTTAATTATTATTATTGCAATGCCGCAGTAGAATGAACGCATCGTTCAAGTTTGTGTTTGAAATAAAAAATTAAATAGCGTAACTGAAATTACCCTATACCTCTCTGTGGTGTGCGCGTTCAAATAACGTACGTGGGGAAAAAGAAAAAGTAGGATTAATGGCCGACTTAAACCCAGAATAATGAAAGCCTATGAATCACCTCTTCTATATTGTTGTCTGTTGTCAGTTCTCTGTAATTATCGCCCTGTTTCGTTATTGTGCGGGTTTTCGAAGGTGTTTGAAAAGCTGATGCATAAACGTGCTATGTTTTTTTTTCGTCAGAAATTAACGGCCGTGCAGCATGGGTTCATGAAAGGTCGGTCGGTTGAAGAGACCGACCGACCTTTTTCTTTTTTTCCTTTTTTATATTGCTCTGTACCTGTTGTTGTGAACAAGGGGCAGATAGATGCTATTTACTTCGACATGTCTAAAGCATTCGATAAAGTTGACCATGGGCTGCTATTGAACAAGCTTTCTTTTATATGCTTGTTGTTCGGTATTATGTATCTGATTTAAAAGGTTTTCGTCATATCGTACGAAGAGTGTTCGCATTTCTGGCACCCGCTCTAAAATGTTTCGTTCAACTTCAGGTGTCCCCCAGGGGTCTATACTTGGGCCGCTTCTGTTCTTGATATTTGTTAGCGATGTAACATCATATGTCAAAAAGGCTGAAATACTACTGTTCGCAGATGACATTAAAATTTATGTGAGTGTCGATTCTCTTGTTGATTGCAGTGTACTACTTTAAAAGCGACGTGACTAACATACTGCGCTGGTGTTCAGCGAAGAGCTTGCGGCTAAATTCTCTTAAGACTTTCTTTGTGCCGACGCCACTACATTTTAGGGGGAACGCACATCGAACGCTCGACTGTTGTTAAGGGTCTCGGTGTGCATGTTGATAGCGTGCTTTCATTCAACGCTCATGTGTCTTTGATTGTCGGAAACGCTACGAAAATGCTGGACATGATTTTCCGTATAACTAAGCAGTTCAGAAACCCTGCATGTTTCATTCGTTTATTTTGTGCGTTAGTACGATCTAGGCTCGAATTCGGTTCAGTTATTTGGAATTCGTTATCTCGCACGCGTGCAGTCGTTGAGCATTGAATCCGCGCAAAAGAGGCTGATACGCATTGTTGATCGGCTATGTTTGTTCACTCGGTTTTTTCCTTTTTTATTTTGTGTAGAAAAGTGAAGACCACTGTGGTTGTTTTTGGACACATTAAATAAATATTTATTATTATTATATATGCATCCACGCATATAAAGCCGCACTGCTCATACATCCTACAAAATGCAGTCTGCAAATGCGAGTCATCGCGATATCTATGGTTCGAATGCCACGTGTCAAGGTTTCCTCCTTAAACTCGTAGCCATGTGGCATTCGAAGCGCGGATCTCGCCGGATGACTCGCGTTCGAATCTGTACGCAGACTGTCTTTTGTACATAATGTCAGTGACTCCAGCTTAACGCCAGCAATCGCGTCCCATCTCTGTTAACTATAGTACACGCGGGCTTCGAGTATAGTATTCTGGGTGGTGTTATGATATGGCTGGATATGGAAAACATAGTCACGACGTGCGTCCAATACCGTGACGGGGTCTTCGACACGCGCGCTTGGGGTCTCTCGAGTGAATGGCGAGCCGCGCTTTTGTCGACGGCAGGATCATTGGTGGTTTCCTGCCCGCGATTTCGTCACGTTCGGACATCGGGGGATATGATCGCGTCCACTCGATCGAGACACTTCACGCGACAACTCACCGCACGGCCATGCATATTGCCACGCGCGTCGCCGAGCGAGCGAGCGCGTGCGTGGCCGAATGGTTCACCGTGCTTGGCTGTTGCGCGGAGGATCCAGGTTCGAATCCAGTGAGCGGAATGTTCTTTCATTTATTCTCCAGCTTGGCGTTCTCGTAAGTGTGAGGAACCTTCTCGCCGGATCGAGTTACGAATGTTGTACGCGCCGAACGTTCTAGCCCGAATGTTTCAGAAACCCACGCGTCTACAAAAGGTGCTCCTCCGCGTGGCAAGCCGGAGGCAGTCTCGCTCCAGCGTTCGATCCTGCTGTCAGGCCGACTATCGACGCCCAAGGCGACTGTGTCTGTTATCTTCTATTTTCTTTTTTGTTTTGGGCAAAAGTTCGCCCCATGAAACGTTTCAGTTTCCTCAGTTATTCTTTGTTTCATCACCTCGTCATTCGTGACAATATATTGCCTCGTGGGACAATCGCTGAGGATTATTGCGGCACTCGAGAGATCAAAACGAATAGGACGAGAAACATCGACTTGCACATTTCACCCCTAGCCACAACGGGAACTGGATCCGTTCCGTCACCTGCGCGGGTCGCGATCGTTCCAGATCCCCGGGACACGAGACCTGGGCGCGAGTGTATCGAGTAAGCGTTCGGCTGTGCATGGAACGCTGTAAGACGCGCTTGGTGGCGACGCTGAGCGCGAGTTGAGGCGGCGCCGGGTGTTTTAATACATCGTAAACAAACAAGAAACAAAAGAAGACCGCCGGGAGACGCCGTTTGAGGCCCGTATTTTTTCTTCCTCGTATGACAATCCTGTCCATTGGTCATACAAAAACTAATGTCCATGTTCGAAGCTATACATTTGTATACGAAGCATATACACGCTGAAGAAACAATTTAAAATGAAAAAAAAAAAACGACGCTTTACTTGCACTTGACTCCTTTTTTTCTTCCCCTCCCCCAGATCGAAGTTGGCTACGTTCTGGCTTTGGCCCCGTTTCAGTCTCGCAAAGAGAATATGGACCTCGCGTGATCACGTGTTACTTCTCTGTGAACTGTGCTGCTGCGGCAAAAAACCAAGTATTCAAAAAAACGAGAGAAGAAAAAAAAATTGCGGCGGCGAGAAAAACAAAAAGTGGCGGCAAGTCGTCCGTGAACTTGCGTCGTGGTTGGTTCCTCCCCCCCCCCCCCCCCTTTTTTTTTTTTTCGGTGACCATTAACCTGGAAGCGGCGGCTCAGCGGCGGCGAACGTATGTATGTGCCCAAGAGAGACTGCAGCTCTTCGCATCATCCGCTCCGTACGGTGGCACGCGCTAGAAGAACTATCTAGCGCCGCGTCGCCGAGTACGGTCTACATTCTCCGAGTCTGTCTTCCCTCTTCGTCTCCATTTTTTGTTTGTTTTCGTTTTTGTTCGTCCGACCGAGTCGGCAATAGATATAAATATCTTTGTGGCTTTTTTTTAATTTCGTTCTTTTTCTGTCTGTCTGCGCTATCAACGTTTTTTTTTCTAAGTTTATTTCTAATCTGATAGCTGCGTGAAAGCTAGGCGATCGCCGGGACCAATTCACCGCCTCCTTCCATCACCTGATCCCACTTGGACGGGAAGAGCGTGATCACGTGGTCGAAGAAGGGCATGTGACTGGTTAGAAGAGCTCCTATAGCGTCCCCCTCACTGGCAGCTTAGGGGTGAACGAAGTATAAAATGTTTCGTGTAACCTTTTTCTTCTTCTTTTTTCTTCTTTTTATGCGCGGCGGAGTCTCGCTTCTTCGCTCGCGGCCTTATTCCTGTCTGCCCGGTTTTGCATCGTTCGTCTCTCCTCTTTTCTCCGTCAATTATCGCCGACGCGGTTGGTTCCGCGCGATTTAGTCCTGGCTGCGTTTTCTTGGTTCCTCCGCGAACCGTCGTGCCGGTTTGTTTTATTCGTCTGGCGCTTTTTGTTGTTGTTATTCTTTCGCACGCGCAAAAACAGACAGAAAAACTTGAGTCTTTCGTTAACCGTAACTGTTTTTACACGTCCTCCTTTCTTTTTGACGCTCTTCTTTATTGGAGTTGTGTGTTTGTTCTTCTCTTGTCTACCGTCGTGTCGGGGTTAAAGCCTTTATGGGGCTCTTCTTTTTTATGTCACGTACCGTCTAGCTTTTACTCTTTTTCTCGGTTAGACCCCATTACACCTATTCTGACGGCGAACATTGGCGGCAATAAAACAAACAAAAAATACTTTTTTTTCTTTTTAAGGGGGTTGGAGGAGGGGGTGGGGGGGAGGTTATCGTAGTCGGCCGGTTTGCGTTCCTGGGCCGACGAATTACAACGCAGACTGGCGGCTGAGATTGAGGATCCTTCAGTGGAACGAGATTAGCATTTACTCGGTTTGCCATCTTTCGCGCATATATTTTGGGGAAGAGAGATGGGGGGAGGGGTTGGTGGCCGAGTGTGTTAATCTACCACAGCTCGGAGAACGTGGAGCGAGAGCTCGCGCGCTGCAGGACCCGGGGATTCTGGACTCAATCCCCCACCCCTGTCCGTTTTGATCCTGACACTAGCATCGCGCCGGATCTACACTTCTACGTGATAACACGTTAAAGATCTCACGGGCTAACGTTGGTGCTGCATTGGCTACATTTCTCATCTACAGCTGAGACACCACAGGGCCGTTGAGGCTGACTTGAGTTCTCGCTGTCTAACCGTTCTCACTGCAAATCTATACACGAACTCATCTCTGTTACGTCACGGCGCGGTGGTGGCGCGTCGGTCGCACTTCCGGTCTGGGGCTGTGGGCGGAAGGCCCCATGTGAGGCGTGTATTCCTGCGTTGTTTTGAAAGGAACCTGACGAAAACATGCCTTTTCGTCAAACCGCCGCGACTGGGGCTGTTCCAAAAGAGTCGAGAAAGGTTTGAAGCTCAGTTTTCATGTTCTCGGTTCGTCCGAGACCGTGGATATGTGCTGTAAAAATGGTAAACCAGACGCCGCCGGACCACAATTGCTTGGGCGGGAAGCACTTTGGGTTGAATTCACGGATACTTGTGGTCATCAGGTTTATTTGTTTTGTTCCAACATGAACGCCGGAAAACCGTCAAGTTGTACGGCCCACTTGCGGACTGCGTTCAGTGAGTCTTGAAGTTCGAACGGCCGTCTGATCGTTCGAACTGTCGTCTGCTCTTTCAAACGCTTCTGCTTGTCGTCTGCTCTTTTAGACGACACCGGCCCGTAGACGAAATGTTGGCCCGGTACTTGCGATAAGAAGTAAGTGCAGGCCTCAAAAGACTTAAGTTTGAAGGTTGGTAAGCAGGCTCCACGTAAACAGTAGATACAAGGAGATGTTGATTATTGTTACCAGCGGCCATTACCGACTTGTTATGCCTGATTCACTTCGTCCGATTCTGCTTGCGATTTTCAGTATCGACGTCGACCATCTCAGCTACGGTTCACGCTTTTGCAGCCCGAGTGACGTCGCGACTGAAAATTGCGAGCAAAATCTCATCATGTGAGTCAGGCTTTAGCGTACATTCTGCGGCGTTCACGCGGAATGAATCGCCGCATGTCAGATTATTCACGCGAAGTTTTGCGGTGTAACGAGCCTCGTTAATTTCGCTGACGCCACTCATGTAGTCAGACATTGCCAGGAAGACGTAGAATCAACAATTCGAAAGCGATAAAGGGCAGGGGGACTCACACCGACGCCGACAACATCGCATTTCAATGGTTTGTTTATGGGCGACGGCGAGCGTTGCCCACACCCCCACCGCGCATGCGCGGCGCCGGTGGCGTCCGCTAGGGGCGCTCCGGGCGCTCCGGTTTGTTTGTAAACATGAGTTGGTGTATACGTGTTTGTGCTGGAATTTCTCTCTTTACGTTAACGAAGAGGGCCTTTGTACGTAGTACATGCATCGTGCTCCAAAGAGGCGATTAAACTGTTTTACAAAAACTTGTAGCATAAAAGTAATGAATCGGATTGCGCTAATATTCTCCCTTTTCAAATACGCGCTCACAACACTCGGCCCCGTTGAGTGCGCTTCTTGGTGGGCAGCGGTGCACCGCGGAGAAGCGATACCCGCAGAGCGGACGTACGCCGCGATCCTGCGAGTCTCGCTTCGCCGCAGCGCAGCCGCGTGTTGAGAGGAAAAGCCTACCTTCCGAGGGAGAAGGTGCTACCCGCGCGCGGGGAAAAGGGGGGAAAAAGTAAGGGGAACTTGGTGGATGGTGTTATCTAGTTTAGACGTATGGTACATTTTTCGTGTACCATGTACAAGACGTACATGGTACACGAAAAATGGAATTCATTACAATTACTAAATTACTCTTGGTTTAAAAAAAGTACTTTAATTAGATTACTCGATTGACAGGGCTTAGAAGGGAACAAATGGAATTTCAGTGTTCGGGTAAGCTTTGTAAGACAATAACGTAAGACTAAAAGAAAAAAAAAAAAAAGAGAGAGAGAAAAGCACAGCGACGAACTTGATATTTTATTCGAAAAATATTCGAGCCGAATAGCTATTCGCTTCGAACTCGAAATTTATTACGCGCACATACGTATAACCTTGTACAAGGTACTCCCTCCCTTTCCAGAAAAAGGAAAACTTGTAATTTTCATTGTATTACCTAGGTTTCTATTACTTTCCGAGGAAAAAGAGCGGCCAATTCTTGACCGAATAAAACGCTTTCTTCCACCAACGGCGATAGCGGAGTCGCTCACCGACACTCGCGGTGCGCGCTTGGGAGGCGTGAGTCATGCGTCGCGTTGGCGTTCCTATCCTACGCGAAGAGTCTCGTTTCGGGGTCGTAGAGGCCACAGCCAGAATCGGGGGTTGTCCCCCCGCGTCTTGAAAACGCCGCACTCCCACCGCCCATACATCATACACACAAAAAAGAGACACGCGGGATTCGCTGGCGCAGACGCCATGGCAGATAATATCTGCGTACACACCTTCTAAAGTATATGTTCGAACCTCGTTTGCTTCGTACATATTTAAGTATGCTTGGCTATAGGTGGCGCAAGCTACCGCCCATTCCAAAGGGTATACCCATTAACATCCATCCATCCAAGTCTGCAGACAGTTTTCTTTATGACCAACATGGGACGGGACTGTTATGCGGGAGGAAGAAACACGCCTGAGACGGTGTCTACACAGACTGTCTATAGGGAGTATTCACTGGCGGCCATAGCTGTGTGCGCGAATGCTGAGCGCGTGCTCGATGGCGAGCTTCCGCAGTTCTTTTGCAACGTGCATTCCGCACCATCAAGAGCGCCGGTCTTAGCAGCCTATTGATGTGAGCCTCGTTCTGAGCATGCGCTCTAGACAGCACCCACAAATATGGCGCCCAGTGATACGAGAGAAAGAAACACGCCTCAGACGGTCTGCAGTCTATTATGTGACGTAGTAAGAGTGTGACCGCGGCTTTATACGTCGCTGAACGGAGGAGGCGTCGCATGTCTGCTATATGGCGGTCGGAACGCGGTGGCCATTTTGAGGCCAAACCCGCGCGAAGGGTCGAGCGGCGGGGCGATAACGGGACAAGAGAGAGGATTCGACTCTGGCTCGTCTCGCCTTCTGACTTGGATCGGGGTCGCCCCTGAAGACGCTCGCCTTCCCTCCGCTATATGGGTCACGTAATTGAGAGACGCGCCGACGTCTGTGCGCGTGCGCGTTTCTTTCTTTTCTTTTTGTACAACGGCCTTTTTTTTTTTTTTGCGGAGTTAGTTGACTGTTGGGGGCCGAAAATGGCAACTTTGGGGAGGCCTACACCGCCGGACGATTAGACAGACGCGAGCCCTGCGTCGGAGTTCGGCCCGGCACGGCACTCGGACGTTCGTTATAGCTCGAGATCGGGTCCGACGATTGCGGCCGCGGGACGTCTCAGAGTTGCGGGAGTCCCGCGTAAGGTGGCGCCACCCGTCGAACCAAACTTCGTTGCCCAGGGGTTAGTAGTACGCGACATTAGCGTGTAGCTACACCACCTATAGAACGTGTCTTCGACTGATGTTCTCAACCGTGAAGCCCATTCTTACTGTGCTGTGAATCCGGGACGACTCGTACCGGGATTGTGTTGGAGTTTCGGGAGATCAGACAATACTCCTCCTAACATTTGTGTCAATGAAACCTTACCCAAAGGTTTCTTTCTTTCTTTCTTTTTTTTGGGGGGAGGGGGGGGCACGGCGTAAGAAAGTTTTTTTCAATAGTCTGACGAACTGTCACCGCGACGATATTCCCTTTGAGGAAATGCTCTATGTGCGAACAGTCTTACGTCCTACTATCTCACCAGTTGCGCGCAGTACTGCGGAAGCCACAAGCAGGAGATGGGGAAAATCCCAAAATTTTCCCCAAATTTTGAGCGACGGGCTATCGAATCTAGAGAAGGAGTTGAGAGTTTCGTTCTTCTTATCGAAGCGAATCTCCGCGCCAGCAGTTCCGTTCTCCGCGTTGGCCAAAACGCGCAAACGTACATGCATGCGCCGCCACGCATCGCACTTAGAAGACATGGTTGCCTTTTTGATGTCGGTGTCATGTGTGAACACGAACCTCCACGTGCTATGCGTGGTGGCACGTCGCGTGTCTTGGCCACGAGGAGCGGCGGGATGGCTGGCACGGAGACGCGCTCCGATAAGAAACCGAAACCCAAGAAACGCTCCCAAATTGAGCTTTTTTCTTTTTCTTTTTTTTTTGTTGTAAACTGCTGCGCGTGCTTTATATCCTTGTAATACGGCTGTATGTGGCAGTTTTCGATGATTCGCATCATGTTTCTAATAGAAACCATATCTCTAAAATGATTCATTAAAAATGTAATTACTGAAAAGGTACGCATTTGCTTAATTATACTGAACGCTAAGAAGTTTTCTCGATGGGCATTTTGCCAGAGACCACTACAGCATCAACTCTTCTTCTTTTTTAGGCGATGCGTTTTTCTTGTAGGAACGATTTGGCTTGCGTTTGAGAAACACCCGCAGAGTCGTATGGCTGCAGTGTAAACAAGAGAAAGTGAGAGTATATGATTGAAAGGCAGAGAAGTCAGCCGTAGCGCATGGCTCTAACAGAGCGCCAACACTAAAGAGATGAGAACAGGAATATGGACGATAATTAGTTGATTAGATGTGGCGTTATCTCACGTCTTGGAAAGCCCCTGCCATCTTGTCTCTCGCAAAAAAAAAAAAGGAAGATTGGTGTGTTTTAGATATCAAGTTGTCCAAGCACCTGGCGTTCCCAGAACGGAACAGGCAAGCGTCGCAGCTCCAGATGCGAAGTGGGCCTCTTTTTCGCTGCCTTTCCAGCGATAACAAAAAAGCGCGGTTAGCTGCTCGGCGAGAGCCGTGCACATTTCAGCTTCCAGAAACGACGAGACAGCGTCGGTCTTCTTGACACGACTCAGAATGCGATAAGAACTCCTTTTAGCACAGAATGTGCCTTATTGGCCGATTTTCACGGAGTTCTGTAACGTTTAGCTGTGCGTAACAGCCGGCTGTAACGAGAAATTGACAACGAAAAGCGTTACGTCCATAGGGAACCATGTAAACAGACTTCAGTCCCCCGGAAGGATTTGAACCCCACCACCCTAAGATTGTGTGCAAAGTGCTGTCCCAACTAAACTCTCCATGCGTTTTTTTTTATGCAGAGTTATTTAGGGTGGGTGATTGATGCACGCAAACGCGAACCCATTTGCGTAGCGCGCTTTGAGAGCCTCTCCTGTCGTTCTGCGCCATCTCACGGCGTGTGTCAGAAATGAGCGCGAATCTTCGGCAGGCGGTGCCGTTCAAGACGGCCTTCTCTTCTTCCCTGGAAGGCCTATCACACATTCTATGCTTACCAGCCTCTGTCAACGTGATCAAAGGAAATCGTTATACGTAACACGGAACGCATGCGCGTGGGCGGGAGAGTGATAAGGGGGATACTTCGAGAAAAAAGGGCGAAATTCCACATGGTCCCCCAGAAAGAATCGAACCCAGGTCCTCCGAGATTTTGAGCCCTACGTTTAGGCACTGTATACCAAGGAGGAGACTCGTGAGACGATGATTATTATGTGCCGTCCCCTTCTCCTATCGCGCGCAAGCGCGGGTCGCGGAGACGAGACGCTCTTTGGATGTGCTGCAGACATCGACAGAATTATCTGCGAACGAGCCTCGGGCACGTTTCCTTCGTACATATACGTGTGCTTCGAATATTTCTGCCGACAGATGACGTGTATTCTGTGCCCGGCCGAGTCCCACTATATAGAGCGACAAACACAGACATCGTGTTATTGCTATCCTGTTGGTACTGTTCTCTTTTTTTTCTCTCTCTTTAAGTGTCGATTATACTGTAATTCGACCAAATCCCCCTTGTGTAATGTCCAGAAACGGACCTTCAAGGTGTTATGAATAAATGAATAAATAAACCGACACCGACGAGCCCCAAAACGGGTGCAGCATGCACGCGAAGGTATTTTGGCAGGCTCGCAATAGACCTATTGCTATATTACCCAAGCATCAAGGAGAATGCAGGGATTGGTGTTCCACGCGCCGCACGTGCTGGCCTCAGCAGTAGTAAATTTTCTAAAGCAAAAACCTAAAACAAATTGTATCTTGCACGCGCGTTCGTCAACGCTTTATTTTGGTTATTTACTTCGAATCTTTTATACGGGGAAGGCGTGCGCGTGTGGCGCGTGGGAACACCAATCCCTGCATTCTCCTTGACGCTTGGGCAGCACAGCAAATGGTCTGATTACCTCGTGCATGCTCATACTTCACGAGCACGGGAGAGGGACTGCAAGACCGCCGAAGATATATACCCCCACGTGTGCGGCGCATGCTGCACGCGTCTGAGGGTTGTCGGTGTCGGTTGTTTCTGTTTACCTGCGCGCACTGGTACTGTGACCATGGGACTTTATCACGAAGCTCGCCATCTCTGCAGCCCTGAAGTTTACGGCCACCGCCCTTCTCAAAATGCAATCTAAGAATAGTCATCGACAACAAAATAAACGAAGGGCTTATTGCATTCACGCCTCTTGCTTCATGAATCGCTCTTCGGCGCTCATATATGCCAGTGCATCGATCTCGTTGGCCGAGGAGTTAACTTAACAAACGCCCGGCGTTTGTTATGTTTTCAGATGGTCACACACACTCCCTTTCATCGTGTGTACGATCGCAGCCGGCAGTATGCAAAGCGCAAGGTCGTCTGTTTTTTTGCTTTTTTTTTGCAGGGGTTGCGGAGACGTCAAAAGCGCCAGAGCTCTGATTGGCTGTGAATCGAAGGATAGTGGGTAGACCTCGAAGGCAGCTTGCTTTGAGGTCATGCTCCACTATCCTTCAATCACAACCAATCAGAACTCGGTGTCTTTGTCGACGTCACCACAACCCTGCAAAAGAAGCAGACGAACTTGCGTTCCGCATACTGTCCGATGGTGGAAATCAAGCAGAGCCGAAAATGTCTTTGTGCGTTTTATATTGCCGGCTAAACCAATCACGCATAAAAAAAAAGAAAAGCACAGAATCACGGCGCGTTGGGTGTGCGTGATAGTCGGCGATTGCAAACACACTATATACGCGACGAGCGCCATGAGGATGGGCTTTGGATGCTGCTTTGTTGGCTTTATCGGATTCAAGGCAACAATCTGATTTATCAGATTGTTGGCCTTATCCGACTTCAAATGTGAAACGGAGTATATGTAACTGATCTACTTACGCCCATCAGCCAAATTATAAGAAGTGCACGCTGTACAGTGGAAACTCGTTGTGATGCATTGACTGTATATACGGCCACCGCGCGTGACAGAAGGCGATAAGAACTAACGCTGACCGATGTCGTACGCGCGTGAGTCACCTTGGAGAGTGGTGCTGACTGCTGAGGAACTCGTTGTGAATCTATGATCGAGGCGATGACGTCGAGGCGTCCACTCTCCCCAGGGAAGACGCAGCGAAGACCTTGAGCGCGGAAGGCTGAGCGTCGCGGACCTGCTCCTCTCACCGGTTCCTCGTGCGAAGGAGGGAGAGAGGGGGACATCATCGGAGCGACAGCTTTCCCCAGTATGTAGCCAAAGCCGAAATCGGGACCTGCAGAGAATCAAAAATCTCGTCGGAATAAGCGGCAGAGAGCTAGCCGCGAGATGGTGTCGCCGGAAAGTAAGGGCGAGTTATTCCGGTTCGCCTCACCTTGACATTGGTCATCAAGGTCGAGGAGGATCTAGACCAGCTCGGGCTGCGCTCTGCATTGCCGGATTGCTGCCGCGTGTTTTTATGTTTTCCGCATCTTTTTTATTTTTATTTTTCACTGCTGCGATTAACTATTTTTCTTTTTTTTCGATGGTGTTTTTTGCCGAGGGAAGCATCTCTGTTTTGCGCCTTGCTCACGTGCTCTCTCTCTCTCTCTCTCTGCCAGGCACCATATAAAGTCACTGGATCCTGGGAAGGCATGTAGCGCTATTGCCTTCTTGCCGAACACACGGATATACTAACATACAGACAACCAAACCTCCCGAGGTAATTGGCTGATCGGTCTGAGTTGCCATGGCAGTCGCCATTTCGGTCCCATTCCAAATCTCCGAAGCTTCTGGAGGGTCGTCCTGAACAAGTGGCACCAAGATCGCTAGAATTCAACATCGGGCTGAAAGCGTTGCTCGTCCATATAAACGTATTTGGCACTGTGCATGCAATCCACTCATCAATCATGCTCAGCTCCAGAGATCTCTTACAACGATATTTTTGTTATTGCATAAAGTCGGGAAAATTATTTTTTCAATACCGCATGTACACCGACGCCACCTGTGGTGACGGTGCAAAGATGTGCGCTCGTTTCGCTAGTGTGTGGATAACCAAATCTCGGTGTTCAAGAAATGATCTTTATAAAGCAACCGGTGACCGGGAATTGGGATCGGTTCACCGAGAATGGAGAGGTTCAAGGGGAAACTGCTTGTTGCACGAACCAAAATGGCGACCATACAGAGAGCTACTGGCGCTACTTTCCTAGAACACGGTGACTTTCGCACCACTTATAATCCCCTTTCTAAAGTCGCGTGCCAATTACTAGAAGATCGCAAACTTCACAATGGCGGAACAACTGACATCGTGGAACGTGAAAGTGATTCCATAACATATATCGAACGACTCTCTGTGAGCTGACGACCCAATCGAACAGCGTCGAAACTAAAACGCTACTGCGCTTGATGGATGGATGGATGGTCATGGCTATACCCTTTGTAACGGGCGGCAGCTTGCGCCACCTAGCCTAACATTTCATCATCCTTCTATTTCAAAATTTGTATCAAAATTGCTCTAACACAACCCTCATCACCTTTTTTTGTGTTTTTTTTTTTTTTTGCTTTCTAATTCTATTAAACGCAGAAAGTCTGTCGTGACGTAGCGGTCTTAGTCCGTCATTGTGCAGGAATTCATCAGCCGTCGACGAGAGGAGCGCGTACGCAGCTTTAGTCGGCGTAACCCTGACGTCACCACAGTGGGATCGAGCGAAGACGCCGATTGGACACCGAGTGCAACGCGTCACCGTTCGACTGGGCCTCAGTGTCAATCAACGCGTCGAAGGACTCTTGGCATCGGGCTCGGGTCCAATGGCTGAGTTGGCGCCATCGCGGACTGTGATGACGTTTTTCATCAGGGAGGAGTTGAGGAGTAGTGTTCTGCAGGCCTCGATTATTCTGTACGTAGTGTATTGGTTGAGCCGGATCGGTATCCGTCACGTGTCGTCCGCGTGTTGTCCGTATGTCGCCGCCGTATACTTTGAGAGCTCCGTCGTTCGTTCGTGAGATGAATGACGAATGAGAAGACTTGATTGGGTCACGCGCACGCACGAAGGAGGTGGTTTCCGCCGACCATATCTTGTGCGGTGGAAATAGCTGGGGTTGACGTTGCCATATACTCCTGGCGATTGAAGAGGCGGCGTACGGGATGTTCCAGTAGTGGCCGTAGCAGCGGAAAAATAAATAGAAATAAAAACAATGTGGTTTGCAGCGTGCGTTTTCCAGCCTGCCAGGCGAGTTAGTGTAAAACTTCTTGCATTTATTCAGTCTCGCGTCATATTTTTCGTTTGTTTGTTTGTTTTCGTAGATACGTAGTCAGCTGTAGAACTTATTTCGCACTCCAACGACCAGAGAATCGCGAGCTTATCTCCTGGCGGGGGTGGTCCTTCTGACCGAGATTTCTCGCTACCCCCCCCCCCCCCCCCCCCGTTTCACAAGCAATGCTCTGTAAACCATAGAACAACTCCTCACTGTATGTACTCTTTACACCTCTGAAACATATGCCCTTGAGGCGACACTCTCAAGAGTGGAGGTTAGAACCATTTACTGTGGACAAAGTGCTCGGCGGCTGTGACTCAGTTCACTGCTTCCGCAAAAACAACAAACGCATTGATAATTTTTTTTATTTTTTTCTTGCGAGACACAGGATTGGCATTTATTCCCTAAGGTGTGTTATAATGTCATTCTATATTTGTTTCGCTTTAAACAGAGCCAACGCAATGAGGTGAGCGGACCAAAATAAAAAACAGTAAAAAGCGCGACGTCATGGTGTCCGTCATGTTTCTGTACGTGTTCTAGACCAGTCACAGTGCAGGGAAGGCCCAATGACTCGCGCCTTTAGTGTGTGTGTCGGTGCTTTCGCCACTGCGCTAGGACGTGCTGATGTGAGACGAAGTGTATTATACCACCTCGGCATCGTTTCCGCGTCGGGCAACACTGGCCAGGTGGCGCAAGCTGCCACCATATTTAAAGGGTTCAGCCGTACACGTATATATATCCATCCGCCTTCGCATCCGACGAAGGACGGTACGAAAACCGTGAATGGCACGGCTTTCCGCGCGGGTGTGCCGCCGGCACGCGATGCTCTCCGTCTGCGTGGACGGAAAAAAGGCTGGACATAGCTGGACTAACAACAGAACTGCGCGTTTGTTTGCACCGGAAGTGCGCGCGCTTTGCTCTCTTGTCCGTCGGCAACGCAGTGGGCCGAGCTGTTGGGTGCAAATGACGCCGCCGCGTTTAATGCGCGGGCGAGAGTCCGAGGTTTCAGAGTTGCTCGTTGTCGGTCTCACACACGTCAAACAAAAAGAAAAAAAAATCGCAATGGTTGATTTTTTTAAGCCGCGGTTATACTGCCGATACATCATAGCAGTCTGTTAATTAATTAAAATAATTGACAATTAATATTACCCTCGGTTAAAAGGCATCTCGATTAGATTACGTGCTTACTCGAGAAAAACAAAAATAAATGGTTGTTAATTGAAAAAAAAGTAATCGTTACTTTTCAGATTACCGTATTTTCCGGGCTATTATAGTCCGCGGACTATGCATGTTTAAAAGTTGAAATTGTAGGCTGCGCGGACTATCTGCGCGTGGGGACTATACGGGAATTTCGTTCTTCCAAGATCGTTCACTATGACGAGACGTGACGGTTTTCGTGAATGAAAGAGTATGGTAGCGAGGATTTATATGTATCATACAAGGTTCTTTGTGAGCTGAGAAAGCGGACATTTGTCAAGGTGTGCCGTGTATAGAGAAGATTTTTGTGTGGACTGAGCACCAGGTGCAGACTGTGCACGCCGTGCAGGCTTCTTTACCGAGTGCGGACAATAGCCCGGAAAATACGGTACTTCAGACTTTCAAAATCTGAAGTAATATGCCGTTTTTAAAAGCGGGCCCCTTTTCGTGTACTGTCGGTTATTGGATTAGAATCGCCCGATTACAAACTGTACCCGTCTTCTCAATCCACCTCTTTTGATGGACCGTCACCCCTGTCAGAGACTTGTTTCAAGGGTTCCTTAGGTTGTGGAAACCAAGGGCGCCATTATATAGGAAGGGGGAAGAAAAATAGCGACGATTACGTGTAATTTTATTACTCTAAAGAGTAATCATATTACACTTGGGGTCACTACCCAAGAAAGGCAATCAAATCATTACTAAATTTCTGTAAAAAGTAATCGATTTCAGGTAATTTGATTTCTTGTAATGAGTAGCGTCCGAGCCTGAGTGATGGGCGTTGTGACTTTACAGGTGGGTTCCGGGGCGTCGTTCTTCGAAGGCAGCTGCGAGAGACCGTTTTGCTTCTCGCCCCTGTTGAGCTGCGATGCGTATAGCGAACTCATTTTTATAGAAATTAACTGGAACACGTCGAGTGTTTCGTTGTTGTATTTTTTTTAAATTTATTTGCAACATACTGCAATCGAAGCAGAGTGGGTCGATGATCTTATTTGATATAAAAAGGCTCATATTCGTGCCGCTGGCAAGAAAACACGGGTATGTAGTTACCGACAGAAAGCGCACGCACGTCTTCCGAGTCGCTGTCACCAGCGTCACAATTCACGCAACCGACAGTGGACACGCGTAAAGCAGCGCTGACCACCAGACAACATGGCTGCCACATAGAGGCGGAACTGTATACCGGCGGTCGTTGCCTTTATATATACGTCTGCCATCACCGAAGTTTGTTAGGATCGCATTGTTGGCGTTGTCGAGAGTGCGACAGAAATAGGAGCAGTGGATGAACTATAGCATTTTGACGGTGTTGGCAGCGTTGCACTCTGTGCGCAATGATTTCGAGCTTCCACCTGCTAATTACAAATCCCATCGAACTTGTGTTTCGCACTGGGTATGATGACGTCAGCAGGGAAGCCGTGGGAGGGCGCCACCGAGACATCTCGCCGCCAAGTTCGTCTGCTTCCTTTGCAAGGGTTGTGAGGACGTCAGAATGCAGAGCTCTGATTGACTCTGGTTGAAGGATTGTGGATAGACCTCAAGGCAGCTTGCTTTGATGTCTACCCACTACCCTTCAATCAGAGCCAATCAGAGCTCTGCATTCTGACGTCCTCACAACTCCTGCCAAAGAAAGCAGACGAACTTGACACCGCGGCATAGTGACTCGGGTGTCCAGCCGACGCGATGTCGGGCTCGGCGCGTGTGCCATGTGCCTTGCCATGTTTGCAGCGCGTGACTATGATGAACATGGGCTGCATTTACATGAATGCGACCGTAGCGGATCGAATCGAGACGTCACTTATCATGATTGGTAGCAGATGGGTAGAAGAGGAACAAGTATAGAATATGACAGGCTGCGTGCGATTGGTTCCTGCTCGATTCGATCGCATTCGTGTAAACGTAGCCATTGGCGGCATATGATTGGCTGCGGATCACGTGACCGCCTGTCCTGGTCAACGTTGGTTCTGGCTGCGAGTTGAGGAGACAAACGCTGCTCGCTTTTCCACGATTTTTTTTTCTTCTTTAACTGCCATTCTCTAAAAATAAATTTAAAAAAAACGCTTGTTTTTTAGGACACGAATTTCAAGAAATGACTCCGAGCGGTATTTATTGAAAGTACGAAAATGGCTGCATCGCTCTTTTCAGGAATTGTTTTCGACGTCGGCGCACTGAGAACGCGCGTCTGTGGATGGCGAGGCCATTCGGAGACGCTGCCAGCTGCTGTGGGACCGCATTGTCTGCCTTCGCACCTGTTTGGTGTATACGCAGACGACACCGGCGCGGAAACGACCCGGTTGACCGGCGTGCTCGCGCCGGCTGCTCGGACTCCGGGGCGGCCACGTTGGCGATACGGTATCGCCCAACATATGGCACGCATCGCCATGCTGGCCCGTATTGCCATGGCTTGCCTCGCTATCGCCCTGCTGGCCCGTATCGCCATGCTGGCCCGTATCGCCACTGCTGGCCCGTATTGCCATGCTGGCCCGTATCGCCGCTGCTGGCCCGTATCGCCATGCTGGCCCGTATCGCCCTGCTGGCCCGTATCGCCATGATGGCCCGTATCGCCCTGCTGGCCCGTATCGCCATGCTGGCCCGTATCGCCATGCTGGCCCGTATCGCCATGCTGGCCCCTATCGCCATGCTGGCCCGTATCGCCATGCTGGCCCGTATCGCCATGCTGGCCCGTATCGCCATGCTGGCCCGTATCGCCATGCTGGCCCCTATCGCCATGCTGGCCCGTATCGCCATGCTGGCCCGTATTGCCATGCTGGCCCGTATCGCCCTGCTGGCCCGTATCGCCATGCTGGCCCGTATCGCCATGCTGGCCCGTATCGCCATGCTGGCCCGTATCACCACTGCCATAACCCATATCGCCATACTAACAAAAAGAAATACACCAATAGACTGGCCCGTATCGCCATGCTGGCAACACGTGGCGTGCAATGCTGGCCTACGTTGATTCGATACCATGCAATAGCCCTGTTGACCAATGCCAGCGGCGTAAATACGACCTATCGCATGAGCACATAGTAACGACGAATGCTGGCCCGTATCGCACGACGCTGGCCCGTATCGCGTCGTGTCGTGCGCCCGTATCGTCGTGCTTGCTCGTATCGCCTTGCTGTTGTCTCCGTATGCGCTCGTGTCTCAACCAAGTATTCGCCATAATAATACATATATATAATATATATATATATATATATATATATATATATATATATATATATATGCAAACTTTGAAACAGCGCTTAAATAAATATAAAAGATGTATAAGAACGAGAAGAATATATAGATCGAGCACCGCCTCCGCCGGTGCTCGATCGCCATCATAATTTGACGAGCCTTACACCAAAATCATGATTTTTTTTTGGCCATCCCGCGTCCTCTGTTTTTTTTTATCCGTAACATGGGTCTAAAAGCATCAAACTGCCAAAGCAGCAAGTGCAGCTTGACGAGGCCTAAGTCTAGAATGCCAATTATGTGCCAACCTGACGGGGACAGTATGTGGTATAGACAGTTATGGCCAAACATCAAATTTACCTGCGCGTTCTTCGTCGTGAAAAATGCCCATATAATATGGAGTTTATATATCTATATATATATATAATATGTGGTATTATGAGAAATGGTGGTAAGGGTACATATGTGGCTAAATTTGCTTTTTCAATAAAGTCAGGATTTCGTGTTGTTTTTTTTTTGCGGTTTTTAAACAGCAAACGCCGCAACCGGTGCGAAATGATAATAAGGTGCTCGGCATCCGCCACGGGCCCTCTGACGTCACGCATCTTTGCGGTGGCGCTACTCTCGGCCCTGCGCATGCGCAATGTAACACACAAAATAAAATTAAAAAAATTAAAAAAGGTTTGGTTTTTGATTTTTACAGGACACGAAGACAGCTCAATATTGTGGAGACCGGCTATAACGAAGTCAACGATAATCGGAAATCGCTTCGCTTCAGCCGCTATTTCGTTACAACGGACTTCGGTTATAACGAAGTGCAAAGGGAATGGGAAATCGGAATCGCTTCGCTCTATCACTATTTCGTTAAAACGGACTTCGGTTATAACGAAGTGCAAAAAGAATGGAATCGGAATCGCTTCGCTCTATCCGCTATTTCGTTAAAGCCGGACTTCGGTTATAACCCGAAGTGCAAAAGGGAATGGGAAATCGGAATCGCTTCGCTCTATCCGCTATTTCGTTAAAACGGACTTCGGTTATAACGAAGTGCAAAAGGGAATGGAAATCGGAATCGCTTCGCTCTATCCGCTATTTCGTTAAAACGGACTTCGGTTATAACGAAGTGCAAAAGGGAATGCGGGAAATCGGAGATCGCTTCGCTCTATCCGCTATTTCGTTACAAACGGACTTCGGTTATAACGAAGTGCAAAAGGGAATGGGAAATCGGAATCGCTTCGCTCTATCCGCTATTTCGTTAAAACGGACTTCGGTTATAACGAAGTGCAAAAGGAAATGGGAAATCGTGATCGCTTCGCTGTAGCCACTATTTCGTAATAACCGACTTCGTTCTAACCAGTCCTGACAGTATACCCTTTTCAAAGGTCGGTGCCATATCTATAGTTAGCTGCTGCGCCAATTATCTGCCAGATCCGCCATTGTTTGGGCACGAGTTCCCTGATCTTCTATTGGACACGGGAGCTCTGCCAGCCTTCGGCGCGAATTCGGTTCCGCTCATGTCGAAGACGAGTGCTGCGCCGGCGTTCGGCGAGGACTCGGATATCCAATCGCACACTTCGTACGTGCGCGATGGACGGATGGATGGATGTTAATGGCTATACCCTTTGTAAGGGGCGGTAGCTTGCGCCACCTAGCCTAAGTCTAGAGATGGCGACCGTCAATGTTGCTTGACGGACTTTTGATAAAAACGGATCGGAGTACAATAGAAGGATTTCATCGAATAATGCTAGTCAAAATACGATATGAAAGGGAGAAAAAAACGCGATGTCATGCTTACTGTTTCTACACGCATCGTATTTTGTTTTTGTTCTAATCGTATTCCGAGCTTGAGGGTGGGCGGGTGGTGCGTGTGTGCATGTGTTTACAACAAAATCTGTTTTCGAGAAAGAAGTATTTTTTTGTCAAACAGACCTACACTCCATCTCACGAAGGCATCCTGTGCAGACAAAGACCCATGTGCGAGCTTAGCTCAGCAGAAGACTGTTTTTCTTTTTATGAAAAGTTGCTCAAGGCAGTTTATAAACACGAGGTCGTGCCCGGACGCCTCTGTCAGCAATACAAATGGTTGTAGAAAAAAAAAAAATGAGTATACATTTTTTTTACGAGGGCGCAGCCATCTTGAATGTTGTCACTTCTGGTGTGCGGTAAAACATCGTTTTGATCTCTCCACGCCGCTGGAAGATGTTTACGAAAAATGCGTGATTGTCACACATTCTTGTTTTGCCTCATCTCTATTTTCTCTCATATTCCTGGTCAAAATGTTTTATAATTTTTTCGTCCCGCGTACCAGATACGGAACCCACGTGACTGAGAACGACAGGAAACAACACACGTCTATAGACCTTTTCTGCCAACGTTTATAGATACTTCTCCAGTTCCCGAACTGCCCCTCTCCAGGCGGGCGCGACCGATCCCTAGGGACTGCGAGGGCGCTGCGATCGAAGCTTGCGCGTGTGTGCCGGCCAGGCCAGCTCCGGTTACGTGGTTGGGCTTGCATTTTCGCTCGCTGTTCGCGCTGTTTGTTACGTGATCTGTTGGTTTTCTGCCCTTCGAGTGTGTGATTGCTTTCGACGGTTTGTGATACGACGTTCGTTGTGACGTGACGTATGCACTTTTTCGCACGCAAAAAGTGCCAAGAAAACGATAGTGCCATAAGGGCCCAAAGAGAAAGGAAAAAGGCCAAGCTTGTATAGTGGAGCTTTAACTGTAACAGGCTTTGTTTTGCGCGTGATTTGAAGCCCTTTTTTATTTTTTGCGAGTTAGCAAAATAAAATTGATTGTGTTACGGCTTGTGTAATGTGTTGTGAATGAGCAGTTTCTGTAGATACTTTACTAAATTGCAAGTTGAGCAAATCTTCTAAAATAGCATAGGTAAGATCGATATATTTTGTAAGACAAAAAAGAAAAAAAAATGCCCAGGACGGCGCGATTGCGACGCGCAGCTTTTTTTCGCGACATTAAATCACTACGTGCGTTCTGTGAATATATGGAATAAATTCATACCGACCGCGCGAACGATCCTCGTCTCGCTCGTTTTTATTGACGACGTGAGGCAACCAAGCATAGTGACAACCGCTGCGGGCCAAGGCTGAACCGCTTGCACGTACGTATTATTTTCGGTGTTACATCATTTGCAAGTTACCTTCTGTTCAAAAACGACCGAAATTAAAATAATAGCGCGTTACTCGCGAAATCAGCCGAGATCCCGGGCTGCAGTAGGCGTGCTGAACATTGCGCGCAAGGAGCGGCGATCGTCCTGATGGCGCAACCTTCGACCGCAGCGCTGCGGTGGCGGGGACCGCGCCGGGCCGCCTCCTCCCCACAGGCGCGCCGAGGAGATACGGAACTGGAGAAGTATCTATACATGCCTTGCATTGACGTCACATCAGCCGCCATTGCTCCGTACCGTACTCCTGTGTCCGTAAGTTCTACAGCCTACATTTGACACCATTGAATTTGTTTTTCTGGTCAAGGCTTGCTGAGAAGAACAGATTCGATGGTGCCAAATCTATGCCGCAAAGGCTCCGTACAAGGACCTGGTACGGAGCAATGGCGGCTGGTACGGTGCCATATGACGTCACGTGCAAGGCATGTATAAACGTTGTTTTCTGCAAGTGCGCCGCCATCTTGAATTGACGTCACTTCCAGTATGGGCGAAAACATTGTTTTCCCTTTGCAAGGCATTTAGGCATTTAGGATATAAGCGTAACCGTCACACTTCCTCGTTTTGCTTCCCCTTTATTTTTTTACTATTTGCAGGTTGAAACGTTGGATTATTTTTTCGTCGCCCATACCGGATACGCCTATTAGGTGGCTGCTGAGACGAGTACACAGAAAAGGTCTATAGGCTTTGCAAGAAAGAAAAAAATTACTTCGCGTAAAACACCACGTAACAATTTTTGTTTTGTCACTAATGAATTTTGGGTTGTTTTTACATTTCCCGAAATGCGCAGGAGCTCTGCTGCTCTCTCTGTCTCTTGTGTTTGCGACAAGCAAAGCAAGGAAGGGTTCTTCTGCATGGCAAGGTCGCTTAGGTTATCGCGTTTCAACATGCCCGCTTCTGAGGCCTTCCAAAAGAGAGAGCGCCGTTCAAATAAGCCAATCAAAACGCGTACTCGGGTAAAAAAAGATTAAAAAAAGCTTATAAAGTAATTTAGCAGGACGATTTCGGCTAGATTGGAAAAAATTTAAAGATTTATTTAAATTGTGATTTGTCATCATTTAAATTTTTATATAGATCTGACAAGTTTAGATGAAACCTTTTCCGCACAAAATAATCCAGAAATATGTTTTATTTGCTGTTTGTCTGTCATTTGGTGCCTTAGACGTGAATTTATTTGGTATTTAGATCAACGAATCATCGAGCAAGAAAGATTTCAAACAGGCTGAACCCCGAGCACAAAGCGGTGTTCTTCAGGGAAAATCGGAACGTTGGAGCTTTCTTTCTACCATCCACTTTTTAGGTTGTCGACTCGCCCAATCTGAAGTTCTTACCACTTATTAGTTTCTCGGTTACCAACGTCCTTCGCAGGGAAATGAGAACGCGAAATAAAAAAACTCACTAAAAAAATAACGTCCTCTTTTTCTGCAAGAAATACAGAACGGGAAAGGAAAAAGTGAGTAAAACTTTTTCACCAACTAGAAAAAAGAACAAAAATATCAGGATGTTTTTGTTCTACTATAGCGGGATCAAATCAATAAAAAGTTAATGAAACAGCTTTAAATTTACAGTAATTCTTTCTTCCTCATTCTGGTCAGTGATCGGACGGATTGATCAATCAATCTGTCGTGTTTAAGGATACATCTATTGCGATTAAGAAGCACTATTTCGCAATAACACTCACTTAAATAAAAATTAATCTTATTTCAATCAAAGAAATCTCATTGAAATTAAATAAATCTTAATTGTATTTAAAAAAGATCATGCTTTTTTCTCTCTTTTTCCCTTTCTCTACGTAAGGTAGTAGCACAAGTCTACGGAACCGCAACCTGTCTTTCGATTTAAAACGTGTTCCATTTCTCTTTTCGGGCAAGTGGCGGGTGTGTGTGTGTGTGTTGGGGGGGGGGGGTAGGAGGAGGGAGCCGCGAGCCGCATTTTAACACGCGAAGAGCCGCATGCGGCTCGCGAGCCGCAGCTTGGCCACCCCTGGTCTAGATTATGAAGTTTCCTGACCGGCTTGCCTGTATACTTTGGCTCCTTGCGGTTTGGGTACTTGTTTCGTTCGCGTTCTCCTTCGCAAGTAATTATAAATGCTGTCTTACGAAAGAATTGCACAGAAAGGACAGAACACGGACAGCACATCTTACTCGTTACTTCATCAAAAAGTAACGAGGACACTTTCCTTGTTCCTTTTCTTAAGAGGTAGCTATAGTATGTGGCAGGCAGACTTGGACGTAGTTCAACTACTCTACTCAAACTACTGTAGTTTAAATACTTTTCCGAGTAACTTGGTAGCTTTCAATTACAACTTGATTTCGGGTAATTGAGTAGTTTAATTTAACTACTTTTTTCAAGTAGCTTCTATTCAAATTACTAACTACTTTTGAAATCTAGTGCTAATTTTGCTCATCACGAAAGTTTGAGCGCATAAATGAATAAGACGCCGGCAGATGAAGTGGCACTCCCGAACAAGGGCCCCTTCACATTCCGTTCCCACGCACTTACACTCGGCAGCCGCAGAGCTGCATCACAGGCGTCCTTGGCCAAGGTGGCGACGATCAGCTAAAGAATTACACCGGCGCGCACGAACGCAGGAAGACATGCTTAATTGGTCGGGTATTGACCTAATCCGGTAATCACGCAGGCGCCGCGCCTCCGGCTGCAGCCGTGAAAGACGGAGGACATTCCGAGGAGTTTTGTTGTTTTCATGCTACCTGTCTTTGGTGAGTTCTGCCTCAAGCGGTTTGGGGGTTCCATGAGAGCTGCCACTGGAATGACCTCGCTGGACGCGTGTTCCCATGGTCGCCTCGTCGTCAGCGCATACGCCTTTGCCAAGCCGGACGTCCCCGCGCACAGACCCTGGCACGGATAATCCGTTCATGGGAGCACGTTCCCGCTTCCAGCTGCAACGGTAGGAGCGACGATGCTGGTTCACGTAATCCTTCGCGTCCTTAATTCCGACCTTCTATGCCAGGGTGGCCTCCTCTTTGTTAAAAACGATTTACTTGACAGGCGTGTCAAGCGCGTCAGAATACCGTAGTCGCCGGCGAGGATTGCGAGTTACTCATAGGAGATCTGTTGTTGGATCCGGCGTCAGCGGCGGAAGTATACTTTGGTTCATCTTCTGTTAAACAAAAACAAATCTTTTTTTTTCAGTAGCGTAGCAGTAGCATTGCAACGAGACGCGCAGTCGTCCATCATGACGCAGACTTGAACCGACGGTCGCGTGCACTAGCTCAGCGCTCAGAACGTCGTCGGAATAAAGATAGGCCAGTCATAACAATCTCAACTTGCCAAAGAAAAAAGAAAACAGGAGGAGAGTTTGTTATAAAAGACCCTCTACCCGAGGCCAAACCTCACATCTTGAGTCATGGACACCTAAGATGCCGACACTCTCACCAATCGCTGCTATTCCATCCAGCGCTGCCATTCCATCCAGCGCGTCGGTGGAACGTCTGTTTAGCTTGGCTGGGGAAGTCTTCAGAAGGAAAAGGGGAAAACACTGTTATCAAGAACTTTGAAAGTCAATTGCTTCTGCGAGCGAATAAATTATTTCGGTGAAAACGCAAGCCATGGGAATGCCCGCATTTCGACGGCCTTTGAGCTCGCGGGGTTTTTTCATGGATCCATGCACATGTTGTCTAGCTTTGCTCACTACAAAAATATAAAAAAAGTAACTTCGAAAGTAACTTCAAAGTAACTCGCTACTTTTTACAGTAAAGTTAGTAGTTTACTCAATTACTATTAAAAATGCGTAATTTCTCACTCTCACTCTAATTACTTTCGGCATGGATACTCAGTACCTTAACTTAACTACCTTTTTTGGAGTAGTTTGTACATGTCTGGTGGCAGGTTAAGAGCTCAGGAAAAGCCCCTCCCACCTCTTTCCATTTTAACCTGTCACACCGGCTATAGCTCGCTACCTCGTTATCAAAGAAAGTATGCAGGTACATGGAACGCGTCCGTTGCTTGTGCCTGTTCGTTGCTTCGTCATCAAAGTAAGCAGGCAAGTGACGCTTTAGTAGCGTGCTACGTGAAAATCTGCGGCGCATGATTGCGAGCGCTCGTGCAACAAACGAGGTATATTTCGGGCAGCTCTTGCGGTTGGATTGGGCGCTCGTGCCCGCCGGACACACGGGGAAAAAACATCGTCGGACGGTACGCGTCGTGTATCGTGTGTCGCCTGTGGGAGCCGGGTAGGAGATGAGCAGAGCGCGGGGCCGACCACCGCGGTGACACAATTCGGCGTCCGTGCCCCGTTCGGCCATTAGCCGTTCTCGGGGCGCATCTCTTTTATTTTGCCGCCTTCGGCTCCGCGCATGCGCGTTTAGACGCTGCCCGTGATGTACCCGCCTTTGTCATGATGATCCTTCCACGCTGCTCTGCTCGCGGCGTCGGCCGGGTTGAACGACTCTCGCCGGCCCCTCACGCGGGGAGACAATGGCCGCGGCCCGCGAGACGACGCACAAGAGAGTGCGGCTCTTTGCTGCCGCGCGTTTCGGCTTCGGAAAGCGAGCGGGACGCCGCCGCGTGGAGCGTCGTGACCATAGGAGGGAGGATGTCGCAAACCTGCGAAGGTTCGGGTTCGACCGCCCTCTGAGAAATCTGGATCGTCCAGTCTCCCCCCCCCCCGCAAAGCGCCTTGGGGGAGAAAATTGCTGCGACCCGTTGTTTGACTTTCTCCAACTTCCATCGCCAAGTTCGGCAAAAAAAAAGTTGGACTGTACGGCGCATGCGCGGAAATTGAAACCGACCTGACGTCGCCTGGTGGAGCAGGGGTGCAACACTGGTCTACTCTCCCGCAAAACAACTTAGAAGACTCGATCGCTTCTATCATGGTTGCGGCTTGTGCGAACTTCTATCGAAAAGTTCAACCGGAGGTTCGTCTCAAGTTCGACTGGCGAAAACGATATTGCAACCTTCGCGTTCAATACATGCTCCGCTATAGATCGTGATCGCATTTGAAGGAGTCCACACTGCGCCCTCTTCGCACTGGGCAACGAAATGGCGACGCTCACGAGACAATCAGAAGTGTAGATTATTTAGATTCATCACGCGTTCGGCACTGGTTGACTCTAGACTCACTGCACCAAGGGGCTCTTAGAGTCAACCAGTGCCAACAGCGTGTGCACGTCGTCTATCTATGAATGATACTATATGACAAGTTTATGGCGGGTTTTTCCCAAAAAACCATACGGTGCATTCTGTCTCACGAAGGCACTCTCGTGCCTGTGTGTGTGAGGACAGGCAGTCCATGAAGTAATATTATTACATCACCTTCTCCATTACGTAACCTTCTCATACGGGGCGTATAATAGGGCGGCTTGAGGTAATCTACTAGGGCTGCATGTATCTAATAGGGGTGTTTGGAGAGATCGACCGCCTGGCAGACGATATATGTGTGCGGTCGACGCTCCATCCGAGGTGTCCCGACGTCTTGACGTCAGAACCCCCGACCGGGAGGGACAAAGAGGCGAGATGGACTTCCGTGTATATCTATGTAGCGTTTCAGCGCTCATCGGACCGCGCTTGGCTGCATTCGCGCGCGAGATGTATACAACGGTCGTGTATATGGCTCGGGCGAAGGCAGCTGCGCACCTGCCAGCTGAATCGACGCTTCTCTGCGACGGACTTCGCCGGGGCTGTGCGTGCTACTGCTGGCCCGGGTGAGGCAGCCGCACTATACACTATGATATACATCACCCACCTGACGCGAACACGCCGGGCTTTCCAAGGGGTCCCTTTGCACGTACGTTGAAGCGCGATTGCTGACGAGTGTGCGTTGTCTGTCTGTCACTGTCTGTTGTGGCATTTTCTTGCCGTCGCCCGCTCTCCTTTACGCGTGGTGTTTGATGCTCCGTTTCACTTTCGTGATGACGTCACAGTCCTTCGCCAGATTCCGTTTGCACCATCGAGACTGTTATTCATAGTCTCGATGTTGTTGTGTGTTCCGTTTACACACAACTTGCGCTGGTGACGACACATAGAATGTGTGTCGTCATCCATGATAGCGGTCGCTTTCTACTGGCCGAACGCTGACTATGACGTCCGCCGATGTCTATCGACGGAAATAGAGGAATGTACGAGCTCTAATTTTGACGGTGTTGCAGGTTGCTTGAGAACGCGACGATTTCAGGCTTCCGACCAGCGTTACAAACACCACGAACTTGTTGTTCGCAAGGTAATGACGTCACGAAAGGTAACCAGGAGTGCCACCGAAATATCTCGCCGCTAAAGGTGTTTCACTGACGTCGTCCGCCATTTTGTTGTTTCTCTCTGTCGTGTGCTGAAAGTAAGTATTCCGAAGGTTCACGTGGCGTTATAGCTCAAATCAGAGTCACGAAAGCTTGTAGTTTCAGCGTTCAACAACAAAATGGCGGATTGACGTCACGTGAAAACACCAGGGGGTATTCGCTGGACGCCATATTTGAGGGCGCTGTTTAGGGCGCATGCTCAGAATGAGCTCACGTTAATAGGCTGCTATGACTGGCAGTCTTGACGGTGTGGAATGCACTTCGCGATATAACGATGGAAGCTCGCCGGCAGCACGCGCTCAGCAGTCGCGCACACAGCAATGGCCGCCAGTGAACACTCCCTATACATGGCTTGCATTGACGTCACGTCAGCTGCCATTGTGTCGGACTCGTCGTTGAGCGTGCACCTTATGCAGCAAACGTTCCACAATGGTAAAGTTGTTTTCCTCGGCCAAAACGAGTAGGTGTGGCCACTAGCATGGTGCGATGGCGTCACGTGCCAGCCATGTGCGTATAGACGTTTGCAAATGCGGTCTCTGGTTGCCGCCATCCAACGGCTGGCGTGTGTAGACCACAAGCCGTGGTCTTGCTGGTCTGCCCACGCGATCGCCAGGCTGGCGCCCAAGCAAAGCGTTTACTTGGACCCGCGGCGCATATGTTAGGGGCCCCAGGATACAATGAGCGAGAGCGTGTGGGATGCACGCGCCGCAAGTCCCGCATGCACGCGCGACCCGTACTATACAGGCCGCGCGCGTGCACTCCGCCGGTCCGCGCGTGCGAAACGGGGACTTTGATCTTCGCCCCCCCCCCCCCTTCCCCCCGCGAGAAAGGGGTCATTATTACCACCGGGGGATTCTGGTGGATGAAGCGAGACCCCCATCGGCCGGTATTTGGAGCAGCGGACACCCCCTCCCCCCTCCTCTGGTCCGGTCTCCAAGTCGCCGCCGCCGCTGCTCAAGGCCAGCTTCCTTCCCGCGCCTCCTCAGTACCACCTAGGAGACAAAGGCCTGTGAGTGACGTCATCGTCGGTGAACCCCCGACCCGCTCCAAGCGGCAAACACGCCAAAGTTCGACGAGAGCCGCCGCAAAGGCGGCAGAGCGGCGATACTGGCGCAAGTTGTCAGACAGCGCTGCGGGATGGCCACCAGCGATGACGTATAAAAGGGGAAAGGCGTCGAGCCTGTCTTCTAGGTGCTATTGGCCTCCTCCTCCACCTCCTCCTCCTGAAAGAAAGAATAAAGAAACAACCGAGATGTCTAACGGAGATGAAAGAAAATACCGGAGAAAACCGTCTGGCGTAACTGTAACCGGTTGGCCGCCCTGTTTTGCCTCTGTTGTTATGCGGGCCGACCGGCGTGCTCGACGTGCCTACGTCGATTGTTCGAGCTTTTATTGGTCGCGCCCCAGTTTTCTTCTCTGCTGCTGCCGCCGACGTATACGTTTTTTCTTCTGTTTTTGCGTTTTTTTTTTCCTCCTTTGGGCACCCGTCAGGCGGTATACTATACGTTCGCACCACTACTGCTGCTACCCTCCGCCCGACGACTGGAGAGAAGAGAGAGAAAAAAAAGTTTATACATATATATTCAGGCGTATTTCATTTCGAAGACGGAAAAAAGCTGCGTGGTTGGTTTGTTCCCTGGCATATATACCTTGGAGGAAACGCGCAGTTTCTGTCGTGGATCTTGGGACATTTCTGCTCGCGACGAGGACTTTTCTTCGGTCCGCCGGCTGTTCCTTTCTCTCCGTGTTTGCGGTAACGAGTAGCAAGTAACGGTGGAACGCGTTACGACGAGGTCCGCTCTTCGTTCCGTCGAATGACGGCCTTCTAGTATGTTCTGGAGGGTAACGCGTTGTTCTAGGGTGTTGCGTGTAAAACACTCCTTCCGCCGATAGCGTAGATAACGTACGTTTACGTAACGTAATGCGATTACGTTACCGTGGTCACCAACAGAAAAAAAACAACAAGGTGTCTGTCTTTTTTTTTTTTTTTGATGCCCGGTTTTTGAAACTTTTTTGTTGCCCTCGGTCGTGCTTCTCGCGCACTCTCGATGTTTACGAGGCGTCGAAGCATGATCGAAGATGGGATCACTGTTGGGTAAAGTACATCTGAAAGGTACTTCAAGTAAAGTACAAAGTAAATGAGACGTGATGTACTTTAAGTAAAGTATCAAGTACACTGGCTGCCACGTACTTGAAGTCAAGTACCATAAATACAATGTACTTTTTAAGTAAAGTACAAGTATTTTAACACAATCTTTCATGATGCCCTTTCATTCCCCTATATAGTGATTTTTTAACTGGTATGCATTGCCCAGGTCCCAGAGGTAATCAGGGGTGCACGGCCCATTTTCAAAAAACAGCGGCGAATATTTGATAAAGTCAAGTGGCCACAGAGTAGTTATTTTCTTGAATGGAGCCAAATTCAGAAGTCCCTCTTCTGAATTTGGCGCCCTTGCGCTGGATTGTTGCACTCAAAAGGGCTAAATGTACTAGGAGAGAGCATATATATATACGTCAGCGCCGTAGCTTCCGCAAGCAATCCTCTCATAGAGGAGTGTCCTCCCCTTAATGCAAAAAACAGTGAGTGTGCAAGCGCGCTGGTGATAATTAATCATAATGTGACACCTGAGATTGGAGTGCGAAAAAATTAAGGAACTTTCAGATAGAAGGAAAAGACAAAAGATAATGTCTCAAAACATTGTGACGTTCTCCTCTGTTGTCTTTTACTTCGACTTGAATATTTAATTGTTCCGCACCACAGTCTCAGGTGCTACATTATGATTAATTTCGCTCTCCTGATATTTTAAACCTCCTCGCTTGCGCTGACCGACCGAGAAGTAGCGAGAGTTCATAAGAAAGCCGCTACCAGAACAAATGGAGCGATGCGTCGTCTGCTCACGTTTCTGGCAAGAGTAGAATATCCCTCCCAGTTTTTCTTCGGAGTTGACAAAGCATCATTTAGTGATACAAATTTAATAAAACCAAATTTGGGGAATGTACTTTGAAGTCGGGAATTGTACTTTCCTAGGAAAGTACCAGAAAAAAAATACTTTAAGTAAAGTACAAGTACATACTCGGAGAATGTACTTCAAGTAAAGTACAAGTTTCCTAAACCTACTTGAAGTAGTACTTTAAGTACAATGTACTTAAAGTACTTCCCAACACTGGGTGGAATATATAGGCTCGCGCTAGATGGCGGAACCGCTCAAACTCTCCTAACTGACGCTCTCTTCCCGTTTGTGACTGCTGCCAGAGTTACGTTTCCTTGCTGGAACTTACGCAAAAAAAAAAAAATGACATTGCAGTTATTTTTTCTTCTCTTTTTTTGGTATTTCGGTACTCAAAAGTTATAGTTTTCTAGAGACCAATCTGCTGGCCATTACAAGTCGTTCCATGCACTTTTAAATCCCTACAAACGAGAAACGAGCGATAAAAATGACACATAATGAAATGTGAACAATCCATAATGTCAAAGTCGTACCTTCTTTTTTCTTTCTCGAATAATAAAGTGACGACAAGGCTCATACATGGGCATTACTTTTTTCTTTCTAACGGTAACGCCAACCACTCTCTCCTATTTTTAAGTAACGCGAGGCGGTAACGGGATCCTTTTTGTTGCAAGTAACAAATGGGAGTGCGCTATGATTATAGCATAGAAGGGCTTCCCCGCAAAATTTAGCGTGAAACCTAAAAAAAAAAAAAATCTCAAAATGTAGCCGAACTTAGCGCGACTCCCGAGCTCCCCCCCCCCCCCGGAGATCCTCACAAAAATAAAACACCCAGCACACCTATAAAAAAAAAAACGAAAAAAAAAACGAGGAGTTTATTCTGTTTTTTTTTTTCCGACTTTATCGGTAAAGATTATAATCGAACACATGTGGAAGGATGAACCGTACACACTGATCAAACGGGGATAAACGTAAAAGCGGCTCGATCACACAGCCATTACAGAGCACGAAAGACAGTCTGCATACAGTCGAGAGGTTTAGAGAACCGTGTTTACACATCCGATACGGTTCGAACTGCGCATGCGCTACCGCAGAAGACTCGATCGCGCATGCGCAGTGCGTAACGGAGGGTCCATTGTACCGGATCTGATGTGCAAGAACGGTTTCTAAAACTTGCTACTTGCCTCCAGACATGTTTCAAGCACTGTATAAAGCAATCATGCTTCAGTTAATTCTACCATCATGTCTGTGCAAACACCGTGTTTTTTTGTTTTGTTTCAGTGTTGGGTAAAGTACATTTTAACAGTACTTGAAGTAAAGTACAAAGTAAATCAGAGGTTATATACTGCAAGTAAAGTAGTAAGTGTACACCGGGTGCAATGTGCTTGAAGGGAAGTGCTATAAATACTATGTACTGTCAAAGTAAAGTCACACGTTTTTTGTTGTTGTTTTTGAACCCAATCTTTTATGGTGCTCTCATTGCCCTATGCAGTGTGTTTGTTCTTGTTGTTGTTGTTGTTGTTTACCTTGTATGCATTGCTCCGGGAGTAAATGGGGGTGCGTCAGTTATTTTGGGGAAATGGCGGCGAATATTGGATGAAGTCGAGTGACTTCAGAGTTGACAGCAGAGCATCCTTTTGTGGTACAAATTTAACGGGATCAACTTTGGGGAATTTAATTCGAAGTCGGGAGTTGTAGTTTTCTCGGAAAGTATGCCAGAAAAAAAAATACTTTAAGTAAAGTACAAGTACACACTCGGAGAATGTACTTCAAGTAAAGTACGCAAGGCATACTTAGAGAATGTACTTCGAGTAAAGTTCAAGTGTTCTAAACCTTCTTGAGATAGTACCTGAATTACAACGTACTTAAAGTACTTCCCAACACCATTATTGTTTTTTTAATGATGTATGGGCAGTGCATGACTGCGGCTTTCAGTCAGGGTTCAAACTCCAGTGGCCTCTTGGTATAGAACAGTCTCAGCCGAGCGCGGCGCGGTCTCGCCGAGACCAAGTCACCTGCTCGAAACGAAACTGAGACTGATTTTGAGACCGGAACCGAGGAATTCCGTCTCTGCTCGAGTCTCAAACCGTGATGAAATAGACGACCCCGCGGGTCTCCTAACCGACCCTTTTGAAAAATCTGTGCCATCCCCAGTCCGCCATTGCTCGGGTCACGTACTCTGAGCTTGTATTGGGTGCACGAGAGCCCCGTCAGTGTTCGGCGACGACTCGGGATCCAATCACAGGCTACGTGGCCAAACAATGGCGACCGCCATCGTTGCGCTCGACGGGCTTTTAAAAGGCTCTATTCTACCAATCAAGTAATTAACATTTTCATCGTTGTTTTAAATTTTCGATCGTGTGTGCCACGGCGGCGAATATCCCCAGAACACCCGGAAGTCCCGTTGAATACGGGCATGTGCCATCGACGAGTCCACATTACCATGATGGGGGAGAGGCACGTTTTTTGGCGAGCGCCCCACCTCACCACTTTCTCATTCGTCCGACGATGCGTAGCCGTAGCCTCGCGAACCCACGCACGGAAAAGCTGCTCGGATGACCCGCGAGGGGCGCTGCATTACGATGCGTGTCACCACCAGCATCTTACGACGAACCGCGCAGCGGACGGCTAAACGATTCCATACCAGCCTTTTCCAGCGCTGTGAGAACACGTCACGTGACCACACATCCCGCCCGTCGCAGCGCCCGTCCAGAGTGTCACGTGACACTCGAACGGCGTTGGATTTGCTTCGATGGCTCGTGGGCGTCCCTCTGGGGTCCATCGGAAGGTAGAACGGAGTATGGAAAGCCTAGATTTAAGAGAGGGCGCAACTAAAACCCCGAAGAGCGGCGTTTGCTCTGCAGGTTGGTCCCTCGTGACGTGCAGACTTGAACGGATCTCATTACATATAATCGAATTACTTGTAAGCGATTAATTTGTTTTTCGAGGAACGCGTACAAGAGTGCTTGTGCGCGTGCGTGCGCGTCGCAGCGTGGCAAGGATAACAGAGGGAAGAACCGAGTAAAGCCTCAAGACGCTTGCAGATGATGGTCCGACGCTTTCGTCTTCTCGTTGTCTGACCCCGATGGAGCAGTTGGGAACACTCTCGAATCTAGGCACACTGGCTTGGGACTGCATTCGGCGACCTCCGCGGCCGTGCAGCGAAGCGGATCCGCCGGCGCAGCGATCGTGTCCGGCCGGAGCCGCCGTTCATTCCGGCGATTGGATGCCTGCGGAATGCTGGGGAGAAGGGCACGCGGGTTCACCCGTAAGCTGACATCGCGGTGGAAGCCACGCGATCGGTGGACCAATGAAGCGCCTCCTTTTCGTCACCCCGAGGCCCCGTACTCCGCGCGTAGGTGTACGGACGGGAGCAGCGTGGTCCCGTGGAGAAAGGTAGAAGTACGATTGGTTTGAACGGGCAGGTTTAGCTTCCACCGCACTGTCGGCTCGGTGGGGAATGGAGTATGTAGGGCCGGTGCGCTACGTGCCTCGCATGGATTCGGGACTGTTGCGTCGCCGCGGAATCGTCGTCCTGGAAACACTCTTCGCGTCCCTGCGGCGACGTAAGGTGAAGGTCGGCCCGGGGGGAAAGTCCGTCCGCCAGGAAGACGCAGTCCCGAAAGGTCCGGGGTCGGCCGCGTTTGCAGCTCCAGGGGAAAACGATGTCACCTAGCAGAAAAGACCCGATGGGCAGAAGTGGGGAGGGAGCTGCGGCTTATCAAAAATGCGCAGAGTGAAGACTGACGCGGCCTGGTGGCCGAAATGTGAAAGAGGGACAAAGATATGAACTCGGATGAAACCCACTTAAACTGGTGGCTGCTTGCGCCACCTATAGTCTGAAGCTTTTACTTTCAACGAGTATTTAAACTCCCACATTGAAAGATGCTACGATCCGACAGCGCCAATCAAAATGCGCCAAAAAGTGCATCGTCTCGGCCGCGCCATCGTCCTCTCTGCAGCATTTGCTATCGCCGGCTAAACCAATCACGCGCACTGAATGCGCCGAGATCCTACGCTGGATGGGTGGATGGATGGATGGATGTTAATGGCTATACCCTTTGTAACGGGCGGTAGCTAGCCACCTAGCCTAAGTCTAAAAAGACAAACATAGGATTTCTCCCGCCCTTCTAAGCCACTTTTCTCCCCTAACTATCACCTGGCGGTGTGTGATATCACCAGGATGACCTTTGGGGGATCGGGCAAATAATGCGACCACCAATGTTTCTTGGTGGACTTTTAAAAAGCGTCTATTACAAATAAAAACCAACCTTCGTGCAGAAAATAAAAAAGAAGAAAAAGATCCGCTTATATTTGCAAAATCGAACATAGCGTTTTACACAATGACGTTTTAGACTCGGTTTGCTCTAATGTATCATCCACTTGTATGTGTTCGATACACGAGTGACTTCGTTGTACTCCTTCCGGAACTGCGAGTGGTTGGTTCCGCAAAAAAACATAAACGCCCCAGTATCGTTTCCGCTAGCAAACAAATGATGACACGAAACTCTGGACAGCTATCGCCATCTATGAGCGACGACGGCAACCAGACAACCGGCTTGTCGCTTGTCTGGTTGCCGCCGTCGCTCACAGATGGCGACAACCTTTCCAGCCTTTCCACTCTGGCTTGCCGACTTGCGGCCGGCCATTACTTCATTGCCACCAAAGTACAGCTTCGCTGGTCTTCCTTCTTCACCAAAATAGAAAGGCTGAATGATTTTTTTTTTCAAATGTCATGGCAGTGTGTTGCACTTTTCAAGCAGAAAGTTGTATAAATGTGCATCGGGTCATGTTGCTCGTGGAAACAATTCCGAAGGAAAACGCAGAGGTTTAAGCCCATGGTCTGCTGCAACGTAAGATCTGCGGTAGCTCATGCTTTTCTGCCTTCGATAACAGTTGGGCGCACGCGCAACCAAAGGTGCCGGATCGAAGGCAGCGACTGCATGCTGCAAGCGGAGAGCATCTCCCGTAGATCTTATTTTACAACAAACTATTTGCCATATTTAGTTTATGCAAATTAAGAAGACGGTCGCCGCAGAACTCGACATCTAATGCAACCTACACACTGAAAAAAAAATATATATATATATATATTGTTACGGTGATTATGGTATACTATATTTTACAATGAACGAGAGCTAGGTTGAAAGATGGCGGTCCTGCGAAGTCCCAGAAGCGCTGCTGCCTCCTCTTCTTTCTCGACCAGCCGAGCTCAAACTTCCTTCTCCTCTTCGTATCACTACTCGCCCGGCGGAGGAAACGGCGTCTCGCCGTTTTCAGGAGTTTTGTATGGCTTGAGTCGCAGGACATGCACTGTCTGGGGGTGATGAGTGTGCTGGTTTCGATGAGGGCCAGAAGGCTCGACAATATAATTGACGTCGGACGTTTGGCGGATAATCCTGTACGGGCCGCGATACCGTGGGAGAAGCTTTTCAGCGAGGCCTACGCAACGCTGAGGTGTCCAGAGCAACACCAAATCACCAGGGGAATAAATGGCGAGGTTGTGCCTGTGATTGTAGCGGGCACACTGACGGTCCTGGGAGTCTAGAGTCCGAAGGCGTGCCAGTTGGCGCGCCTCCTCGGCACGGCATGTGGCGTCGATCGTATGGCCCGTTAGTGTGGAGTTGTGTTGCAGTGGAAGCAGGGAATCTAGCATGAGCGATGGTTCACGGCCGAATAGAAGGTAGAAGGGTGAATAACCCGTGGTGTCGTGTCGAGAGGAGTTATAGGCAAAAGTGACATATGGGAGGATCGTATCCCAATTGCGGTGGTCGGAAGATATGTACATAGAAAGCATCTCGGAGATGGTCCTGTTGAGTCTCTCAACCATCCCATTGGTCTGGGGATGGTAGGCCGTTGTTTGTTTGTGCACGATGGAGCAGTATTGCAAAATTTCAGCAACGACTTTCGATACAAAAGGTCGGCCTCGGTCAGAAAGAATTTCTCGTGGTGCGCCGTGCTTCAGAATGACGTCTTGAAGAAGGAATTCGGCGACGTCGACAGCAGTCCCAGTCAGGAGTGAACCTGTAACTGCGTAGCGTGTGGCATAATCAACTGCAACTGCGACCCAGCGTTTGCGAGTGTAGGATTCTGGGAATGGGCCGAGGAGGTCTACGCCCAGTCGCTGAAAGGGGTGTTCAGGAGGTGCCAAAGGGTGAAGTAGGCCTGCGGGTCGCGTAGATGGTGTTTTGCGACGTTGGCAGGAGTCACAAGAGGAGACATACCGTTTGACTGTGCGGTACATGTTTGTCCAGTAGAATCTCTGTTTAACACGGGTATAGGTCCGAATGACACCTAAATGGCCGGAGCATGGTGAGTCGTGCAGCTCGGCGAGCACTGTCGTTTGAAGGTGTTTGGGAACTACAAGAAGCAGAGGAGCACCGTCGGGCCGATAATTTTGGCGATAAAGAATGCCGTTTTCAATTCTGTAAGGAGTGGAAGGTGGGCGACTCGTTCCAGCCGTGAGGTCATTGATGATGGTTTGGAGAGTACGATCACGGCGCTGTTCCTCTGCGATGTTAAAAATGGCGGATATTTGGAAGAGCGGGAGTGTCTCGCTATCAGGCGTTGAGTCCGGTGGATCCACTGGATGTCGAGAAAGGCAGTCGGCGTCTTGGTGAAGTTTTCCTGACTTGTGAATGACCGTATAGTCATACTCCTGAAGACGGAGAGCCCAGCGTCCAAGGCGACCCACAGGATCTTTAAGTGAAGAAATCCAGCAGAGTGCGTGGTGATCCGTGACGACAGAAAATGGACGGCCGAAGAGATAGGGGCGAAACTTCGTAATTGACCAGACGACAGCCAGACACTCACGCTCGGAGATGGTGTAGTTTTGTTCGGCCGATGAAAGTGTGCGGCTGGCGTAGGCAATCACACGTTCTTGGCCTTGTTGCTGCTGTGCCAATATAGCTCCAATGCCGTGGCCACTGGCGTCTGTTCGTAGCTCAGTAGGGGCGGTGGGATCAAAATGACCTAAAATGGGATTGGACGTTAGCGCCGTCTTCAAAGCTTGAAAAGCCTTGCGTTGGTCGGCAGTCCATAGAAATTGTTGGTTTTTCTTTAGGAGGCTTGTAAGAGGACGGGCAATGTGAGCAAACTGGCAAATGAAACGACGAAAGTATGAACACAATCCGAGGAAACTGCGGACGTCCTTAAGGGATGCTGGTGTTGGAAATTCTTGGACAGCCTTGGTTTTGTCGGGGTCAGGTCTGATACCATTTCTGTCCACAAGGTGACCTAGCACTTTAATTTCAGAGCTACCAAACTGGCACTTAGAAGAATTCAATTGAAGGTTTGCCTTCCGGAAGAGGGCGAGAACTTGGTCGAGTCGCTCGAGGTGAGATGCAAACGTTGTGGAAAAAATGATGACATCGTCGAGGTAACATAGGCAGGTTGTCCATTTGAGCCCTTGTAAAAGACGATCAATCATGCGTTCGAAGGTTGCTGGGGCGTTGCATAAGCCAAACGGCATCACTTTAAATTCGTAAAGACCGTCTGGAGTTATGAATGCAGTTTTTTCTCTATCTGACTCGTCGACGTTGATTTGCCAATAACCGGTGCGAAGATCAATGGAAGAAAAGTACTTGGCGCCGTGCAGACAATCAAGTGTGTCGTCGATACGTGGCAGTGGGTATACATCCCTTTTAGTAATCTTGTTGAGCCGACGATAGTCGACGCAGAATCGCCACGTCCCGTCTTTCTTTTTCACTAGAACAACTGGGGAGGACCATGGGCTGGCGGAAGGTTGAACAATATCTTGTGCGAGCATTTTATCAACCTCTGTTTGTATGATGCGACGTTCGCTGGCAGAGACGCGATAAGGACGCTGGTGCAGAGGTGGTTCAGTGCCTGTATCGATGTGGTGTGTGGTTGTCGTCGTTCGACCGAGAGGACGACTCCCAAGGTCAAATACGTCACTGTGTTTGTAGAGGAGAGCTTGAATGTCTTGCTGCTGTCGCTGGTCCAGTCTGGGGTCGATCATGTCTTTGAGCTTAGGAGTCGTCCTCTCGGTCGAAGGTTGGAAATCACCGTAACACTTTTGGTGGAGGTGAATACTTTCCCTACCTTTACGCCTCACCCATCCTGAAACCCGAACCCGCCGCCGCCTTCCTCCACAGGGCGAAATGCCCGATACCTGTACACCGCCCGAAGGTACGCCAACGGTACCCCGCTCCTCCACCAAAAGTGTTACGGTGATTATGGTATACTATATTTTACAATGAACGAGAGCTAGGTTGAAAGATGGCGGTCCTGCGAAGTCCCAGAAGCGCTGCTGCCTCCTCTTCTTTCTCGACCAGCCGAGCTCAAACTTCCTTCTCCTCTTCGTATCACTATATATATATATATATATACACTTCGCTTCGCCTCAAATCAAAGCTTAGTTAAAATTCCAAGTTACAGCCAATTATTTTTCTCCTCAGGCAATGAAGTAATCTAATCGAATAATTTGTTTTTTTAACCGAGAGTAATCGTAATTGTACGCAATTACTTTTTTTTTCGAGTAACGAGGTTAGATGATGCCAGGGAGGCACTCTCCGCTTATGGGCTGGACGAAGTGTGTTGCATTGCTCCGCGGAGAAGATGGGGGCCACCCACTGACCGTCCGCTTCGTCCAAAAAGACGCATATAATACAATGCACCGCTGTGCACGCCCGCGCGAGTGTTGCTCCACTAACGGTGTTCGCTGTCAGACAAACTCGTCCCGCGGTCGCCTCGGGGGTGTATATATATTTGGCCGGCGTCGACGTCCCAGCCTAATCACGGAGCAGTTTGTCTCGCTGCATGGGCATTGTTGTCTAGCCGTCGTCTGTTTTTTTTTTGTTTTTAGTTTTTTTTTTGTTTCTTGTTATGTATACGTACGTGTGTGCGCGTGCACACGCGGGAGGGCGCCTTCTTTGCGTATACAAAGCTTAGAGACGCGTTGTTCCTCGAGTAGACGGTCGTTTGGGTAAGACGCTTAGTCCACATTTGTATACAGCCGGGAATTCCTGAGCGGCTATTCGGTCGTTAAACTAGAAAGCACATAAACCGAGCCAACCAACGTAGTGGAATAAAACTTTTTTGCACAAAGGTCTCTTTAAGGTGGTGCATTTGACATACCCGAGTTTCGTAAACGTAAGTATCTGAAAAAAAAAAGAAAAAAAAGCGAGAAAAGAGAAATTTGTAATTTCTTAGCTTCGCCAGGAAAACAGAAGCAAATCGCCGGGTTGACTGTGCTAGTCGGTACCACGCGCTTGGAGCGGATCTTCTTTAGCGGCGTTTACCCGCAAAGTCACGTGTCCCTCTCCGACGCGCTGATTGGCTCACTGGGAACCGTAGCGTTCTCCGTTTGCCAAGTTATTACTGCGAGACGGCGTGTAGACGAAACGCGATTATATAATATAACATAAGCAAGTTTTAGGGGACCGTTTTTGCCCATCCGATACGGTACAATATGGGCCCTCCGGTACGCACTGCGCATGTGCGAGTCTTGTGCTGTAGCGCGTGCGCAGTTCGTACCGTATCGGACGGTTAAACACGGTTCCCCAAAACTCTCCATAGGTATCTCTGTATACCGCGTCGTGTTGAGAACGTCTCTGGACAATCGTCCAATAACGTAATTCGACGCCGAGCGTTTTTTCTTTTTTCTTTTTCGCCCATTATTTTTGTAAAATCGGCCACTTACACGGCCAGATTGGGCGTATACGCGTGAGTCTATTTTTAGCATCCGTAATATCAGCTCGCGTCTGCATGCACGCCGAGTGTGATTCAATGCGCCTTCAAATAGGAGTAACGAGCGCTTGCACGCGCGGCTGGCGTCTTGGAGGTCGTAAAAAAAAGTTGTTTTTCGCTTCGGCTGAGGTTGCAACTATGATAGCGTGAATAGATTCGAGAGTGTTTCCAACTGCACGATTGCGGTCACGTGGTTTAGGGGTAACCTTTCGTGTTTCCGAGATTCATACGTTCCTTAAAATTCTTTTTTTTAAACATTATTTGGTTTTTTCGGTATCAATATTTGGTGTCGGAAGAAAATTCGCGGTTTCTGGGGTGCTTGTATGGAAGACAATTTGACACGGCCATGGGATTCCCCATCTTCTTGTTGTAGCCGTTGTAGCCGCTACCGAAAAAAAATAATAATAACGAAACACGAGATTTGTTATTTAGAAATAAAAGGAACACGTTACCGACCTGTACCTTATGATCCCTGTTTCGCACAGTTATTAATTTTTGTACTGAGCTCGAAGCCAGCAATGTTGACTTCCACCTGGGCTGGGGGCACAAAGGCTTTATTGCATTAATATTAGATCCTTTACCTTAGCATAGAGTTTTAGCAGATCCTTCCGATAACTCCGATAACCCCCCCCCTCGGGCTGTCGCCAAGTTGTACAATTTTGACCACTAGACACGTGACCGTACCAAATCCTGAGGCTTTTACACAAAATTGAGCCGAGGTTTGTATTCCGATCGCTGTAAAAAATCATGACAACCTATTTTTTTTTCCAGCACTGTTAGCCCCAGTGATCAGTGTCTAGCTACGATAAGAACTCAAAACACAGCACCCACGGTTGACGGCATCTAGCGGAGCCATTGCGAAGCTGCCCGAGGTTTTGTCGTAAAAGCAGATCTTGGACTTAAAAGAAACGAAACCTAACTTATCTCGTCGATCAATAAGCAATTATCTGCGCGCAAGAATGTGTTAAAATCTAGACGTAAAACTATAAGGTCACGTGTCTAGTGGTCAAAAATGTGCAACATGGCGGCGGCTCGGTGGGGTCACTTTCAGCTGCCAGTTTATCGCTCTAAACCCCTCTACCTCGTTTATTGAATGCAAGCATTCATATGACTTGACGCATAAAAACACACACACAAATATATATATATATATATATATATATATATATATATATTAAATCTGTAACGTGTAACATTAGCACGTTTGTTATCCGTTAGTGTTTTGAAATTCGTAAAGAGTACGTTACCACGTTACAGGGAGAAATTAACGCGCTATTCGGAACACATTTACCTGTAAGGCGTTGCCGCGAACACCGCTGCGGTGCAACAGACAGGTGTCCACCATTAAATTGCGAACGATCTCCGTATGGTATGAGATCTCTTCAATCTAGGCTCTCTAGCTGCAACTGCGGTTCAGGGGCGCCCTTTCTGCTTACCTTTGAATAGACTGTCTTGGAGAGACAGCTGGCAACGGTCCTTGAAACGGAAAAACTTGTCAACCAAACAAACAAACAAAAAATCGCGGTGTGTCTATTCATATCACGGTACGTTCAAAATGAATTGCCGATTATCGAGGAAAGCGTCTGGGAGTGTGCAGGGCGCGACACAGCCGAAGCTATACCTGTATCAACGGCTCTTTTCTTTGTTTTTTCTTTCTTCTCACAGCTGCGCTGAAATCTACCGTTGTAACGGAATGTGGGTCACCACCAGGTTTGAATGGGCGGAAGAAGAGCTAGAAAAGTTACGGTTAGATCTCCTTTTTCGATATGGGGGAATGGATAGATGGATGGATGTATATACGGCTGAACCCTTTTAATCGGGCGGCGGCTGACGCCACCTTAGCTAAGGCATTTTTTTTATTTCAACAATTACCTTATTACCAATAATTAAAAAAAGACAGTGGAGTAGAGCGTTTGAACGGCGTATTTCTGGAATCTGAATTAATTGAGCATTTTAATGAATCCCTTCATCGCTGCCAAGCACGAGCATTCATTTAATATTCTATAACCGAAAGTTGCAATCCGTGTGACGCGGTGCTGTCCCTTTGCAACCTGGATGCGCACACTTTCCGCTCTACAGATTGAGAAAAAAGAAGAGGGAATAACAAAGCTTTATTCTTTCCTCGACTTATGCCACCGATCTGATAATCTTTGTTTGGTGATCTCCACTTTTTCCAACGTCTATCCTTCTGTCGCTGCCTTTAAAGCCCAAAAAAGCCTTTACGAAAACGGCATCTCTTTGGGCATCTGCAGGATGAAGCGCCCTTTGCAATAAAGTATACCAACCGTCGCGCCTCTTGTGGCTAAATCTAAAACTAAACCCACGGGGACGGCAACGACACCAATCATGTGTTTGTGTTTCTAACGCAGCGCTCGGCTAACGCATGCGGAGCGCAAGTTCGTCTGCTTCTTTTGCAGGCGTTGTTGTGACGTCACAACGCCGAGCTCTGATTGGCTCTGATTGAAGGATAGTGGGTAGAACTCAAAGGAAGCTCCATATATACATATATATATATATATATTGTTGGATTTCCACGGTGGGCCTCGTTTTGAGATCCAGTGGTCCTATTGGATCTCCACGGTGGGCCTCGCTATGGAATCCAGTGGTCCTATGGATCTCCACGGTGGGTCTCGCTATGCGGTCCAGTGGTCCTATTGGATCTCCACGGTGGGCCTCGCTATGGAATCCAGTGGTCCTATTGGATCTCCACGGTGGGCCTCGCTATGCGATCCATTGGTCCTAGTGGATCTCCACGGTGGGCCTCGCTATGAGATCAAGTGGTTCTCTTGGATCTCCACGGTGGGCCTCGCTATGGAATCCAGTGGTCCTATTGGATCTCCACGGTAGGCCTCGTTATGGGATCCAGTGGTCCTATAGGATCTCCACGGTGGGCCTCGCTATGAGATCCATTGGTCCTAGTGGATCCCCACGGTGGGCCTCGCTATAAGATCAAGTGGTTCTCTTCGAACTCCACGGTGGGCCTCGCTATGGAATCCAGTGGTCCTATTGGATCTCCACGGTGGGCCTCGCTATGGGATCCAGTGGTCCTATTGGATCTCCACGGTGGGCTTCGCTATGCGATCCAGTGGCCGTACTGGATGTCCACGGTGGGCCTCGCTATGGGATCCAGTGATCCGATTAGATCTTCACGGTGGGCCTCGCTATGGAATCCAGTGGTCCTATTGGATCTCCACTGTGGGCCTCGCTATGCGATCCAGTAGTTCTGTTGGATCTCCACGGTGAGCCTCGCTATGCGATCCATTGGTCCTAGTGGATCTCCACGGTGGGCCTCGCTATGAGATCAAGTGGTTCTCTTGGATCTCCACGGTAGTCCTCGCTATGGAATCCAGTGGTCCTATTGGATCTCCACGGTGGGCCTCGCTATGGGATCCAGTGGTCCTATTCGATCTCCACGGTGGGCCTCGCTATGAGATCCAGTGGTCCTAGTGGATCTCCACGGTTGGCCTCGCTATAAGATCAAGTGGTTCTCGTCGATCTCCACGGCGGGCCTCGCTATGGAATCCAGTGGTCCTATTGGATCTCCACGGTGGGCCTCGCTATGCGATCCAGTGGTCCTAGTGGATCTCCACGGTGGGCCTCGCTATGAGATCCAGTGGTTCTCTTGGATCTCCACGGTGGGCCTCGCTATGGAATCCAGTGGTCCTATTGGATCTCCACGGTAGGCCTCGCTATGGGATCCAGTGGTCCCATTGGATCTCCACGGTGGGCCTCGCTATGAGATCCAGTGGTCCTAGTGGATCTCCACGGTGGGCCTCGCTATGAAGATCCAGTGGTTCTCTTGGATGTCCACGGTGGGCCTCGCTATGGAATCCAGTGGTCCTATTGGATCTCCACGGTGGGCCTCGCTATGAGATCAAGTGGTTCTCTTGGATCTCCACGGTGGGCCTCGCTATGGAATCCAGTGGTCCTATTGGATCTCCACGGTGGGCCTCGCTATGAGATCCAGTGGTCCTCTTCGATCTCCATGGTGAGCCTCGCTATGGAATCCATTGGTCCTAGTGGATCTCCACGGTGGCCCTCGCTATGAGATCCAGTGGTCCTATCGGATCTCCATGGTGGGCCTCGCTATGCGATCCAGTGGTCCTGTTGGATCTCCACGGTGGGCCTCGCTATGCGATTCAGTGGTCCTATTGGATCTCCACGGTGGGCCTCGCTATGAGATCAAGTGGTCCTATTGGATCTCCACAGTGGGCCTCGCTGGAATCCAGTGGTCCTATTGGATCTCCACGGTAGGCCTCGTTATGGGATCCAGTGGTTCCATTGGATCTCCATGGTGGGCCTCGCTATGGGATCAAGTGGTTCTATTGGATCTCCCCGGTGGGCCTCGCTATGGAATCCAGTGGTCCTATTGGATCTCCACGGTAGACCTCGCTATGGGATCCAGTGGTTCCATTGGATCTCCACGGTGGGCCTCGCTATGAGATCTATTGTTCCTAGTGGATCTCCACGGTGGGCCTCGCTATAAGATCAAGTCGTTCTGTTCGAGCTCCACGGTGAGCCTCGCTATGGAATCCAGTGGTCCTATTGGATCTCCACGGTGGGGCTCGCTATGGGATCCAGTGGTCCTAACCGCTCCGACGGTCGGGCCTCACTACGGCATGCTCTGATCCTAACCGAGTCCTATTCAACGATAACTGCAACCGGAACACGCTTCGCAGTCTCGTCAAAACATGTGCACGCGTTACAGTAAAAGAAGGTGGAAGGAGAAAGCAGCTCGGTTTAAGGACGACCTGCGCAGCTATTATTAAGCGCCTGAGTCCTCCCTGCCATATAACGTCCTTCGAGGTATACCCACTTATCTGTACTCACAATGGGGGCGTCAGACTATATTCGCTTCGCAGAACCGATGAATTGTTCTCCGATAAATTCGAAAAACTGAAATGCACTCTTCCTTTTTTTTTCTTGTCCTTTTGCGGCACAACGGCGAGCTCACTGTTGCATTCTTTCTCTTTCCCTTTTTTCTGATGGCTTAACAGCGAGCACAATGCACCGTTTAATCGCAACAGGAAAAAAGAAAGAATGCTGTTAACGGCATGTCGGTACTATCAACCTTTCTTGCTAAGAAAGATCGTAATGCTGCATATCGGCGTCACATAAAGAACTCCAACGCAGATGCAGATTGGACGTTGGCCTACTTTACGTAGCGTATAAAATGCATCCCTTTGCCCATGTTATCTATACTTCGTTTCACCGTAACCTAGCAAAGGGCGAACGCTGCAGGCTCCTCGAGCCATTCAGAGTGACGAAGGCAAAGTACGTGACAGCTCTTACCGAAAGTACAAAAACAAAGGGGGCGTAACCCGAGTAGTTGGACAAGAGGGAAAGGAGGAACTTCCCTCTCACCTGGACCCCCTTCGTGTGCCCCAGACGTCGTTTTGCCCCCCTCAGAGATTAACCCGTCACTCAAAATTTGCACAAAAGCGGCTTTCTCTCTCCCTTTCTCTCTTCCGTGGCTTTGACAGCACTGCTCGCAATACAGTCACGTGTCTCCTTCCGGAGCTCTGATTGGCGAACCGGGACCGTAGCCTTTGCCGTTTGCCGAGTTAGAACCCCAAGGAAATAGAGAGAGAGAGAGGACCAGACGTGCAGGTGTGTCGGGGAGAGTTCCGGACGCCTGCTGGCGCGAACACCTGCGAAGTCCCTTGCTTACGTTCACTTCCTCCGTTCGAGCCTAAACTGACAGTACGATGGAAGCTACGTGCTCGTTGGAGCAATCGTGTACGCAAACGTCTTTTAATATTTCTTTTTTGCCGCGCTGATTACGTTTGTTGGCTTAAACTCGCGCACGGAGAGTGGGGGTCACGTGACGGAAGGGAGGCGTTTGATTGGTCCACGGCGAGCGCGTAACTTCCAGCGCACTGTCACCATCCGGGTGCGGCACGGGCGCCGACTGACGGGCGTTTCTTTCTGACGTCTCGGAAGAGAAGCCGGCCAAGACGCCCGCACTTTCGGCGAGAAATGTCGCGTGAGGCGATTCGTTTGTCGGTTCGTTGTCGGCATGGCGGTGCGGAGAGCTGTCTTCGTCTCGCAGTGACGTTCCGCTATTCTGGAAGCCCGAGCGCGCCCCTGAAAGCAGCTCGCACGACTGACCGCCTTTTCGCACGAGCCTGCCGAATCATTTCAAAGGTCTCTCTCGGTTCCACGAGTCTGCCGAGTTTCACGCAGGATCGATGTTCGCTCTGGTCTCTAAAGTCTACGCTGAAGTCGCCGTTGTGCTCCGGAACGGGGTCACACAAAAAAACAAAAAATCTTTTGTACAGTTTAGCTGGAAATGCTCACAGAACGACGCCCTTTGACATAATAGGAAGTTTTAGTAGACCGTTCCGATTACTCCTATTAGGATACCCGAAACTCCGCCGCCGCCTTTGCGCATGCATCGTATTTTTATCGACTATGGTTATCGACTATGGTTATCAACTATGGTTATCGACTATTGTTATCGACTATCGTTTCAGCTATCGTTACCCACTATCGTTACCCACTATCGTTATCAACTATCGTCATCAACTATCGTCATCAACTATCGTTATCAACTATCGTCATCAACTATCGTCATCAGCTATCGTCATCGACTATCATTATCGGCTATCCTTATCGGCTATCCTTATCGGCTATCCTTATCGGCTATCCTTATCGGCTATCGTTATCGGCTATCGTTATCGACTATCGTTATCGACTATCGTTATCGACTATCGTTATCGGCTGTTGTTATCGGGGATCGTTATCGAGGGTATCGGAGTTATCGGAACGATCTATACTAAAACTCTAATAGAGAGTTTTAGATAATAGGGGGCCCCAATCCGTTGGGTCCCCCGAGCAGCTCGGGGCTTCGCGCAGAGCATGCGCATGGCGACGTGCCAAGCTGCTCGGGGGACACCCAAAGCATTAGGGTCCCCCATACATACTGTACAACTCTCCGATGACGTCCCTGCCTTCGGCTGCTGCGCACCCATTAGCATGCCGCCTTCCCCTTTGACGCTACAATATCAGTGAGAAGCGTAAGTACGCAGGGTGCAGCCGAGCGGGTCAGGAAACTTTATAATCTAAAACCTTGAGATAGGGGAAAAATAAAAAACAACAAACAGCCGTATTTTGTTTCTCGGTGTATCTAGGTTATGACAAAATTAGTCTCGATACTTTTTTTTTTCGATCGCACCCCATAACTGTTTGTAAAACAGCGGATAAAGCGATGTGTATTGAGAAATTGTATAGCCCAAATCAACGGTCATAAGAAAAAAAAAAAAGAACGGCGGAATAGGGGCCTTCTGGGACCTCCGGTTTGACGCCGATCATTCGCACATGGGCAACTCCGCTGACGTCCGTTCACGCCGACGCGCATGTGGCTCGGATCCGCGTTTGCGTCACGCCGCTGACGTCGGTCGGACGTCACATGCACGCGGGCTGCGACGACGGGTTCAACCAACCCTACGTAGAAAACCATGCCCGCGCGTTGCGTCATTGTTAGTGGAGTCCCGTTTACAATGATTGTCATGATGACCGCAACAAAATAATAATAATAATAATTGAGCCGCTATTTTGGCGTTATTGAGCCTGTGAGTTTCGGTAATCTGGGAAGACCACACTATATTTTGGCTGCGCTGATGGATTCAGTAGTGCTCACTGACAGCATGAGAACGTCGGGGAGGTCCCTCATTGTCCCTCCGCCAGCGCGAGCTTTCTGGCGATTTCGAGAACACTTCGCGGCGACTCGCGAGCTTCGCGCGTGAGCCGTGCACGCGCATGCCAACGCGCGGCGTTATTCGCGACGAGGAGTTTTGGTATCGTAGCCTGGCGGAATTTTAGAGCGCTGCTCTTGGGCGCCCGTTTCCTGCTTGAGCGCCGTCGGCGTCGCTGTCGGCGTAGCCAAGCGTTGCATTATGGGACGTTTTCCATAATGACGTCACACGTGACGTCTATTTTGACGTTACGAAGGAAAAGTTTTCCCTTCTAAATTTGGCGGAAAATTCGACCCTCGTGACGTCACAGGAGACGTCATGTGTGACGTCACATGACGTCAACCGTGACGCCACTCAACCCGGGAAAATTTTCCCGCTTAGTGTAGCGGAAAAATCATTCCGCTAAAGTTAGCGAACAAACTTCCCCGCTAAATTTAGCAGAAAACTTTTCCCGCTAAATGTAGCGGAAAATATTCCCGCCAAATTTAGCAGGAAAGTTTTACTCTCGTGACGTCACGTGACGTCACGTATGACGTCACGTGCCCTCCTCCGTACCCTCTCCTCCTCCTCCTCAAGAGCTGCGCTCTAATTCGGCATTACAGAAAGTTGTAAACGTCTTTCTTTTTTTTTTCTTTTTTTTCACAACCCAGAGTGGGGATACTTCAACTTCCTCTGCTGGTGCAAGCACGTGCGATGCCAAGCTTCCCCGCACTATGAAAATGAAAACATAACCGCGTGGGTAACACGTGCACTATCCATAGTGAGAAAAACTGAAGCGCCCCTAGCGAGCGTCAGACCCCGAGTATACAGCGAGCGTGTGATGTTGGGCGGCGTGAGCGCGCCATTTCGCCCGAAAGTCGTCAAAACGACAACAGGCCTTCGTTCCGCTGTGGAACGAAGGCTTTTAAAGGCCTTTGTTCCACTGTTGAGAACAAGTTATCGCGCGGGTCGATTTGTCGTTGCGTTTCGAAAGCGTTCTTTTGATACGGAGTTTACACCTTCTCTGTGAAAGATAAAGAACGTCGTTCTAATTTGGTAAGACAGATAGAACGATTTCTACTTTTTTGTATACGTTCCAAGAACGCCGTATATCCAGCAAATAAAATGTGCAACGAAGACGGTCTATACAGTGGTGCAAGCTGCAGAAGGCTCTCTCTTGTGGAATGTTGCGCATAAAAAAAAACGGCCTTCTCCGATTTGTATTCTTTTCTTTGGTGCCCGGTAAACCCCAGATGCGAAAAAAAAATGCAGCAGGCAGGTAACAGCTATAGGGGACCCGTTGACGTACAAGCGTGAACCTCAACAGTACGAGAGGACCACAGCCAACCGAACCAACGTTGCAATCTTTGCTCCCTCTTTTGCGCCTTGCACTCGGCAATATGACCGTTCTTTTTTTTTTTTTTTGATAGGAGCGGTAAGTGAAAATTGTGACTGATCCAATGAAAAGTGTGACTGCAACTAACACAAAAGAAAGCAGAAAAAAAAAGAACTTCGATTGCATGTTTGCGTTAACAGTGTCGCGCTGTGTGTATAACTAAGACCTGGAGACTTCGTGTTTTACCATGCCTACAACATATCGTATACCTGGCTTCCTCCCACGTATCCCAGAACCGTTTCTTTTTGTTCTTGTATATTTTTAATTAATTTATTTATTTATTTTGGCAGGGGGGAGGGGGGGTTCAGGGCCCGTGTCTCAGTTCTTGTTGGTGTCGGCGGCATCCTGTCTTTTCGAACGGCCCTCTTTTCTAAAAAAAATGTCCCCCCTTTCCGGCGTTTGCAGCCCATGGCCGACATGAGCTCGGAGTCGGACTGGTCGACGCTGCTGGACAACCCGATCATCCTGCACGACCGCATGATGTCCGACGCGGTGCAGTCTCCGCGCATCCAGTCCGAGCACTCGTACTCGATGACGTCCAGCGGCGACGAGGGCCCAGACTCGCCGCTCTCCATTACGCCGCACATCAAGATCGAAGGTAGGCGCACACCACCGGCCGCCGTATATACTCGGCTTTACGTGTCGGCAGCCCTCCGTGGGGCCGCAGTATATCTAGCGCCTCGTTTCACTACGAGTCCGGCCGTACAGTCTATGTAATGCGACCCGACGGTGCTAAGAACAAGTGAATCGTCGTGGAGCTCGTCGTCTGCGCGAATTCGCGCCGTCACCGCGGCTAAAGCAATCCCGCGCCATCATCCTATAAGCTTTTCCCTGCCCGGTGATAACCGCAGAAGTGCATTTTTTTTTTTTTAAGGGTAAGAGCAATTTCGGTAACGCGCAGAAATATGGAGGGGAAGAAAGGGGTTGTAAATGTTCGAGGCTAGGTGGCGCAAGCTACCGCGCGTTACAAAGGATGTGGCCATTAACATCCATCCATCCATATCTCGTGTGAGAGAGCTATGCTCAGAACGTGTTTTACGGCCCGCGGTAGACAGAGAGATGGCAGAGCGCACAGAGAGCGATTATTGGAATTGTCGATGGTCACTGGCAGGGTGGTGAGAACGGCAGAGCGTCTCTTTCCGAGGTCCGACCTCCAGCACGCGTTCGTTGCCTTTTAGCCGACATGGTTGGGGCGCGCGTGCGCGCGGAAGATAGAGGAAGCCCTGCGTTGCAGAGGCGGAACAACAAAAGCTCCACCAGCTATCTGCCCTTGTCACCTTTTCAGTGACTGTATGGTCAATCCACGCAGCACCGTCTGGCTCGCATCCGCGTAGCCGCGAGAGCGTCTTGCAGCGTCTCATTACTATGCGGAGTGCAAGTTCGTCTGCTTCTCGCACAAGGGTTGCGATGATGCCAGAACGCCAAGCTGTGATTGGCTGATTGGAAAAAAAATATAGTGGGGAGACCTCGAGGCATCGATAGCTTTGATGTCTATCCCACTATCCTTTCAATCAGAGCCAATCAGGGCTCTGACGTCGTTCTGACGTCACCGCAACTCGCCGAGCTGTTGAATTTGTAAACGCGAGAAGCACCCTCGTATCCCAGGGCGACTCTTGTCTGAGAGGGCGAGTGTGTGCCTCTGCTATACGACACGTCGAGACCAATCGCTATTTCGAGCCACGGAGCTGCTCCGAGCCCTGCGGCGACAAAGACCGCCCTCCGCGACACGCCCCCTTCCATCCTCCCGACTGGCCGCGCTACGCCGGTCTTGACAAAAGCGCCATCTCTCGGTTAAAGACGCTTCCATTCATCGGCGTCCTACGAGAAGACGAGCTATTTCTGGGGCCCCTTTTCCTCCCTGGCCTTGTGGGTTGAAGGAACTCGAGCGCGGCTCTTTCTTTTTCTCTTCTTTCTTCGTCCCCTTCGTTGTCGGCACGACGACAGCGAATCGGGGTTGCGTCGTTGTGCAACCTACTTCTCCAGTTTCCAAAAGGGAGCGTCTCTCCACTTCGGACTCGTCTTGCGACTCTTGTCCATGCGCGCCCACTGGACGACCCCCGCGGCAGCGGTGACGAACGTCCAAAACGAGCGTCTCGGATCCGTCGAATTCAGCTGCATGCCAACCCTGCTTTTGACTGCAGCCCTTGCAGGGATGTGTAGAGTGAAAGAAATTGGTCTAGCATTATAGGGCGGGGGCCGATAACTGAAGGCTAGGGGGCGCAAGCGGTGGAAACATGTTACGAGGGGTGCTATCATCCTTCCGTCCATCCATCCATCCGAAAACCGGCTTAGCGGGCTTGTCCAACACCAAGACCATTCTAGAAAAGGGCTTCTGGTCGGTGCCATTTTCAACGTTCTTTCCTGTGATGCGCGCTTTGCCCCCCCCCCCCCTCCCCCGCAGCTCTTGGAAGTTTCGTGGTTTTGTTTGCGGCTCTTAGGCCTGGCCGCCCTTCTACTATACTATGCCCGTTCACCCTTTTAAAGCGCATTCACGCTGCTCGAATAGAGCATACAAAAGGAAAGTGGTGTTGGCTGCAGAAACGTGATGACATGCATTATCTGCGAACAATCCTCAAGCGTGTCGTCTGCTTCGTACATGTGTGTACTTCCAAGATGACTGCAGGCTGTCTTTTATATGACGAAGGAGCGGTGTAAACGCGGTTCTAAAAGGCAACTCCACCACCTTCTTGTTTTCGAAAAAAAAAATGCATTATTCTTTTTATAGTATTACCTAGGAAGGCCAGACGTCAATTATCACGACCTATAGTTTCTTGTACTAAATGTTTCTTAAACGGTCCGGTAAAGTTTGGAACGCTCCAAGTTTGCCGAAATGGCACAATCAACAGCGCATGTCATGAGTCCAAAGTGTCGAACCTGAACCCGGAACCGAACCGAAAACCGGAACCGAACCGTTATTTTTACTCAAACCGCGGAACTGAACCGAACCGGAATCTTCGCCGCCATCTTGGAACTGAACCGGAAATGAACTGGAAAAAATATATCGGTAACCGGTTCAAAACGGTTCCCGGCAATTTTTTTTTATATATTACAAAATTAATGTTTGAGGAATAAAAATTGGCACCTGTATTTCTATGCAGTGATCAAATGGTCATATACCGAATTGCAATGCATGAGTAATTGTGGGTCTTCGTGGCGCTTTGTATTGGCACTGTGATAAATCATGTGTCACGTGGTCACGTGACGTCATGGTGTCGAGACATGCTGCCAAGTGATGTCACGTGGCCCCGTGACGTAGTCAAGTGAATCACTGCATGCGTCAAGTCGTCTTACATTGAGGACGTCACTAGATTTATTAGCGTTGTTGACACCGTGACGTCAATTGGCATCACGACTTCTCAACGCGAATCACGTGCCACCGTGACGTACTCTATTACTTGTCATGAGTCCGAGTCGTGTGCTCGGGTTCGTGACAATCAGCATCGCTGAAAATTTGGGTAGCGGCTCGTGTTCAATCAAACATGAGAATCGCCGAACTCTAACAATGTCTAAAGCTCAACCCATGCTTTCTTCTTTACCAACCCCAGCGCATGACTATGATGAACACTGACGGTATATGTACTATATAATTAGCGACAGATCACGTGGCCGCTTGTTGAAGCGAGTTGAGGAGGGGAAAGCTGTTTGTTTCCTTTATTTTCCCGGCGTCTAGCGGAGAGGAAAAGTAATGGGTGCTTTTGCAAGTTATCAACGTCAGGAATGAGCTCTTAGCGCTATTTACTGTATACAAATAATGTTGCACGACCCATTTCGTATGTACACATCATTGACGCACCCAAATATGTTTTCGTTGTTGCTGAACCGTCTCAGAAAGTTGACCCCGAGAATAAAAGCAGCGAAGGGACGAAATGTGACTTATTAATCCTACGATAAATAGAACTACAAGTGTGTACGGGAGGGATACCTAAAAAGAAAGATCCCAGTGGCCTCAGAGGGACCATTGGTAGCCGCTCTAAATCCCACAGGAGCGTCGTTTTCAAGTTCTTCCCTAAACTTTGATCATTACCGTGTTTTGTTTAAACATCACAGCTTCTGGGCGCGAAATAAAAACAAAAAATGGAGAATTACTGTTTACAAATGACAGAAATATAATTGTCGAATTAACACCCTCAAACGAAGGAGGAATCCCTCAGGAATAAAAAGTATTCTCTGGAAGAGCATCGAAAGCAGAAAAAAAGGAAAAGAGGGGGGGGGGGATTTAAAAAGATACTGTATTGTAAAAGTTCCTCTGCTCTGCATCCTCGGCACAGACTAAGAATTTGTAGACCCGGAAACTACTTTGTTTACAAAAACACTCCTGCCAGAAAGTGCGTTTTCGCGCCGTTCCTCGCGATGCTGCACCAAGCAAGAATAATTTGTATCTCTCGAGTGCATGGCTTGCACTGAGCGTGAATCTTCTGGAGCATGCATTTTGCGCCACCGGATTTGGTTTTTCCAGCAAGAACAAAAAGCAATGACCACCAGCATACAGTGCGATGACATCACGTGCAAACAATGTAATACCCTACTTACACTAGCTCTCTCAACCGTCATTAAGCCGACGATCGTTAGCATCTTCCGACCGTCATTGAGTTCAACTAAGTTTTCCGGTGTTACACGGTACATAGGCCTAAAAACCCCAGTTGAGATGCGCGTCAAGGGGCACAGCTGAAACCGAAACGAAGCATAAACTGATATCACATTACTTGTTTGCAAAAAGTGATGCAAATGAATGATATGCATACTTTTCAATCCAAATAAACGTTCAAAACAAAATAAAATTAACTTATTTTTCTATTTTTAGAGTAAAAAAAATGACAGTCAGAACGTTTCACACGAATTCAAGCAAGAGAGTCATAACGAAAGTCATATCGGCACCGACATCACAATGGCCGCCCTCGCCGAGCTTTGGCACGCCCTTTTTTGCAGTCACGTGACCACCTACGTGGCATCTCAAGCGGTTATCTGAATTTCTTATAGTCAAATTTACATTTAAAGCAATAGAATTTTTAAAAAAAGATATAATCCTATATACAAACGTAAATGCCCGTACTAAATTCCAAGCCCGTTCCTGAGACTATAGTTTCGATGCTCCCCAGTTTTTCTTTCAAATTGGCTTTTACAAAAAATTTCATTTTGGTCATTTGACCCTATTCATTTATTTTGATTGGTTTAAACCTGTTATGCCATTTGGCGGTGCAGGTTGAGAGTGATATGTTTATTTCTTTTCTTTTAGCTCTCAATTAAACATTCATTCAGTCGAATTTAGTGTTGATTACAAAAAATATATGCAATTACTCACTGAAGATTTGACAACATAAATAAAGGTCCGATCACCGATCACCTTAAAAATATACATAATAAGAAAAAGCACCCCCCCCCCCCTTCCCTCCAATTATCTGAAATATGCTCTGCACAGCTCTGCGAATCTTTTCCAAGTTTTTGTCCTCGATAGATGCGTATAAGTAATTTGGAAGAGCTTTAAACTAATTTATGATTTTGAAGCTGATTTAAATAATTATGTGTTCCTGGCGTACATTTAAATTCTCAAATATATGTCATTTGTTGCCTCTTTTATGAGACGAACAACAAGTTTATGTGTCTGTGGGGTGGACAAAAACAAAGTACGCAGGGGTGCGTGGCGGAACTACGACGATTGCGCACGGACACCGTCAGAGAGTGACAAATTAGGTAGCTGCAATGACGAGTATAGAGTATGATAATTTTTTCTATATAACAAAAAATCCCCTATTAGCAAGGGTGAGGCTTATTTGCCAATCGTATTGACCGGCATCTTGTCAAGGACAAACATCAAACGCCAAGCTATGGCGAAAGTGTTTACTTGGGAGCGCGCTATTTTATGCCAGATTCGATCCAACTGCGACGGGGCGTATAGATTAGAGCGAACAATATTGATCTCTCGTTTCTGCATGATTATTCGCCTGCTTCACGGTGCTGAGTGTAAACAATGTTGGCCAGGAAAACGAGCGTTGTGATAGCCGCTCAGCTTTTCTATAAAAGGTAGACGGGCTTATCCTAAAACTTCAATGACATTTTGAAAATGTCATTGCTTTTAGCTCATTTGCGTCGTCATCATATATTTCGTAAACTATAATTCAGGATATATATATGACGACGATGTGGCCATGCCACGATTTCATACACATTAATTAATTCCTAAGTTCAAGAGGAGAGCTAGGATTCAACTTTTAATACCGCTACCCAAGATTGTACCAATCACGGGTATATTAGGCGGCCTACCAGACTGAGAGCGTTTCAATTCAGGTAACATGAATGCGACTGAAGTAAACAAATAGATGTTGAGTCGGTTAACGGATGTTGCGGCGACTCGTGTTTGCAGACTGTCTTCTGTATGATGCATGAGCAGTACGACCCCGGCTTAACGGGTGACATCAGCAGCGTCCCCTCTCGCGCGCTCAGCGGTGTCCACATGATTGGCAAAACGCGCCTGCAGCGCGCTCCTCAGTCTTGGGAGTAGGGGAGAAGGGAAAATTCAAGATGATGATTGAAATCGTGATATATTATTTTGTTTATCGTCTGTCTATCGTGTGACGCTTTCCGTGCAACCTGAACGCGAGCATAAAGCGGTGCTATGGCGAATCAGAGCCTCGAGATTTCTTCTTACTTTGCTCGTCAGTTACATAACGACCTCCGCAAGAAAATCGGAACGTGAAAGAATCGAAAACAATAACTTCCTTCAGGCAGCTCAAGAAAGTCGAGCTGCTTTTGTTCTAGTGTCGTGGGGTTTACGTCAATGACTTTTGATAATTAAATTGAACTTTATAAATTTAGGTTTAGTAGAGTGATTCTTAATTCCACATTCTTTTTCAGTGATCTGGCGGACGCATCTAGTGGTACAGAACTACTTTTCTTGGGCTATGGTGGTCTTAATCTAATGAATCTGATTTATGTCAAATAAATCTTATTTATTAAATCGAATGAATATGATTTATTTGAGAAAAATAAATGATGATTTTTTTTCTATTATGCTTGGGAGCCGTTCCGCCGTTCCGCCTTCTCCCGTGTCCCAACCGCCGTTGTCGTCTCGCCGTCTCGCCGGCTGAGAGGATTAGGGAGTTTTCGTAGATTGTTTTCGCCGTCCCGCACGCCCTCCGCAACGCGCTACGATACCCGGAACTTTACAGTCAAGGCTATCGGCGCGCAGGCGCAGTGCCAACTTCTTCGTTGCGGAGTGCTTAGCGGAGGGGAAACGCGGTCTACGAAAACTCCCTAATGTCTCTCGGAGTTTGGTTCCCACTACGTGCGCGGACTGATGCCGTATTGTTGCGCAGACGTCGTCGAATATCGCGCGTAGACACCAAAGCGTGGTGAACACCATTTTTTCGGAAAGCAAATGAGGTAATGGCTTTTTTTTTTTTTTTAATGTGAAATCATTTATAATCGAGAAATTTTCGGAATTGAGCGCAGTTGAACTTTAAGCTGACAGCGTGGTTGCAGCTACGAGCTCGTCGTATACAATAAACCGTTTCCTCTCATCACCTGTCCCCACTCTCTGCGCTTGGGTGTGGGTGGGGGTGTGATCACGTGACTAGTGATAGACACATGACTTGTCCAACAAGTACGCAGCTTCCACAGCACTGTCAGCGTAGGAAAGAACAGAGTTTATTTAGAGAGAGCGCTCTCGTCGAACCGCGTCGAGTCTGGAAAAGAAAGCAGCCAGCGCGTGAACGAGAAGCACATGAATCATTGCTCGTCGGCTCCAAGAGTCCGCGCCGCTTCGACGCGCGGAAAATCTTTCCGTGCTTCGGCAACGAGGACTCGATTCATGTGGCGCCGATCGACGGACCCGAAGGAGGAATCTCGCGCAGGGCCCACGAGGTCCGTCGCCTTCGGCGGTCTTCTCGGTCCGTTGTGTACTCCGCCTTGTCCACGAGGACCACTCACTGTCCTGTAGATACTGTCAGAATTCGTGGATATCGGGTTCAGACGGCGTGGCCCAAAGCTGTCTCGTGCACCATTCTGCGTGGACACAACGGGGTGTTTTAGCAAAACGTTATGTTCCGATTGGTGTACGTGCGTTGCGTCCTGTTCCACCCACGCGTGCAAAGTGATCCACCGACTTGGCCGATTTCTCCCAGGAAAATGCGGGCCAATGATTGCTAACTTTTCTTTTTTTTTTATAACGAAACCGCATACTGTCACGGGTACTTGGGCTCAAAGACAGCAGAATGTGGGTTCGAGAGGACCTCTCTAAAACTGTCCGTCAAGATAGGAATAAGCTTCATAGAATACGCCAAGGCCTGAAGTATCCCATTTCAACTACGCTTCAACAAATTATTAATGGGTCAAAAAACTTGTCATTTTGATCGAACAGACAGGAGTGTAAAAGAAAGACCAGCATAGCAAACAGTTCATCTTCCTCGGAACTGTGTCTCAAAAGACGAGCAGCGAATGGACTAGTCGTACTCCTTGTGAATTGTCGTAGCATAAAAAATAAAGTTGACGCCTTTGCCGACCTAATTAACACTACCTCTCCTAGTGCTGTTATTGGGACAGAATCCTGGCTCGATTATACGATCGGGGATGCAGAAGTGTTTCCGTCGGAGTACGTTGCTTACCGAAGGGATATGAATAGGCATGGCGGCGGGGTATATTCCTGTTAATACATAACAGCTTACAAAGCCTTAATTGCTGTTGATTTTTCGGATTACTCATGTGAAGCTGTTCTGCTGTAAGGCGTCCCTACTGAATGGTGAATTCCTCGTCATCGGCTCCTTTACAGACCACCTGCGTCTAGTGACGAATCAATCCAACTATCAACAGATCCCTTTTCATTCATTTCTTTCGAATATCTTGTGCTGGGAGGGGATTTCAATTTTCCGGATATGCAATGGAAGGAAGGATGGCCGAGTACCTCAAACTGATCCGCGCCGTATAAATCCTTTACCAATTTTATTTCGAGGTTTTCGCTGCACCAGCACGTGTCGGTTCCCACGCGTTTGGGACCCTATAAAAGAGATGGAACGCTCGGTTGGATTTTCAGCAATGAAAGTTCTACTATTTCTTCTTTCTCGGCCATTCCTGGAATTAAGTGATCATAAGACGGTAATGGGACAAATAAAATGCGCAAAGAAAGAATTAGCGCGTATGACCCCAAGAAAAAGTTTCCTATACTATCAAAGTAACTACGTATATGCTGACGAACTTTCTCTTTCTTTCCTTTGTTTAAAGACCTTAGTGCTGATGTGGATTTCGAGACACTCTGGAATATGTTTAAGACAAAGATGGAGCTCCTTACTGACACTTATGTTCCATCAAAAGTTATGACCTCCAGAAGACGCAACGACAAGCCATGTGTTAACAAAGAGCTACGTGACATCATTAATAAAGAACGGCGAGTGTTTGTAAAGTACCGACAAAATAGCAATGCTGGTAATCTGGTGCGCCTGAACGTGCTTACAACACTTTTTTAAGGAAAAGGTGTCCTATTTTAAAACTATGTTTCATAACTCCCTTGACGAAAAGTTAAAGCGAAACCCGAAAATATTTTGGAAATATGTTAAGGCCTCAAAGAGAGAGGTAACAGGCATTCCACCCATTAAAGAATCCGGATGGCTAGTAGATAAGGACAAAGATAAGGCGATGCTCTTCAAGAGTTATTTTGAGTCTGTATTTACGTTCACTATAGCGGGTGCCCTCCGTTCATTTTGCTTTACTTTAAAAGACAGTATGCCTGATATTGAAATAAGCCAAGATGGGATCCCTAAACGGGTAGTTAATCTTTAAAAACAAGGCTACCGGGTCGGACGGACTATCTTGTCCCGTTCTAAAGGAGTGCTCTGGTATCTTGTCATGTTTTTTGTATGTTTTATTTGAAAGCTCACTGTACTCTGGCAGTTTGCCCAGGGAATGGATAAGAGCACATGTTGTTCCAGCACACAAAAGCGGACCACAGATAGAGTGGACAACAATAGGCAATTTCCCCACTCTCTGTGTGCTCAAAAATACTAGAACACATAATTTACAGTAACCTCGTCAAACATCTTGGTATAAACAACTTCTTCAATCCTAATCAGCGTGGATTCAGAAGTGGTTTTTCTTGTGACACTCAGCTAGTTGGATTTTACCATGACACAGCTTATTCGTTTGATGAAAGAGCGCAATGGACCCTATCTTCTTAGATTTCCCAAAAGCATTCGACATAAATTATTACTGCAAAAATTAAGCCTTTTAACCTTCTTGATGGCCTTTTTAACCGGACTACAGACTGTTTAAAATATAAAAACGTAACGTCAGTGTGTCCCCCAGGGGTGTGTGCTGGGGCCTCTTCTGTTCTTAATATTTATAAATTATATTTCTGTTGGAATTGGGTCAAGCATTCGCCTCTTCGCAAATGACTGTGTCATATACAATGATATAAGGTCTGAACCGGACTGCCTGGCTTTGCAAGAGGACATTGATAGAATTTCACGGTGGTGCGGAAAGTGGAGAATGAAGCTTAGCATTCATAAATGCTCCCAGATGACGTTCACTACATAGGAAGCGCCAGCCAGTATCTTTTCCGTATTCGATCGGCGGTGTCAATCTGAAGAAGGAGGAATTGAGTAGTAAAGTATCTAGGTATTCAATTTGCTCATAATTTGTCATGGAGCGCCCACATTGACTTCATCACGGCCAAAGCCAACCGCATGTTAAGCTTTCTGAAACGAAATTTCAGGGACTGTCCTTAAACTGCGAAAGCAACTCTGTTTAAGACTAACGTTAGGCCGATACTGGGGTACGCCAGCGTTCTGTGGGACCCAAAAGAGAGCTATTTGGGAGAAGAAAAAAATAGAGCAAGTACAGAGCAGGGTTGCGAGATTTGTCGCAAGAAACTACAATTATAAAGTGCTACCGCTCTTAAAAAGCAATAGTGGGAGCCATCTTTACTCCAGAAGAAGACTTCTTCGCTTGAAGTTTCTTCGTTCAATTTACCATGGTGAAACCGGGATTAATGAAGCAAAGTTTTATTCAACCACCCAACTTTGTACCTAAAAATTATACCACTAAAAAAAAGAAATTAGGGAAACGACACCCCGAATCAATGTTCTGAAACTTTTTTTTTTTCAAAGACTATTCAAGAGTGGAATGACCTACCGAATGGCATCGTTTCTATCTTGTCAAACCCACTTTTTTTTTAGCGGACCGTCATGTGACAGTTGGGCCGACTGACATGACTAGGAAAATGTTTTTATCCTTGCGACGAGAATTCGAGTGACTACTGGGCGTGATACTAGTGAATGTTTAGTTGTTCCCACTTCGAATATTTTATTACTCTTTGAACGTAGTTGATAAAACTGCATCTGTGTTGTTTTACTCATGTGCCACGCGGCAAACGAGAGTTAACGTTTTTGCTGTTAGCGCATATTTGCCTCAGCTGATGTTATTATCTGGCAGGTACATGGAATACGAGCCACCAATGTGGCTTTTATCATATTCCGGGCTCGCTTTTGTTTATAAGTGTGTTTTCCTGTGTGCTTGCGTTTCCTTCTTTTTTGGTACATATGCAGGAGTGTATTTCTACCTTCACGACTGACTATGCACCCCCCCCCCCCCCTGTAATAATGCTTTCGGGCGCTGCGGGGTGACCCGAAATAAAAATAAATAAATAAATCCCGAAGTGGCAAGGAAATGACGTCGCAAAAGCCGGAGTGTCATGCTGTCGGTTTTCGCCACCCTGGCAATTGAACGTAGAAGTTCTCGCAAAAAAAAAAAAAAAAGTGCGAGAAAGTTAACTCGAGTGTCGCTGTTGTCGCTGTGCGTTCCTCCAAACCCTGGCTCTCGAAGCTTCCGTGGTCTGCCAAGCACGGAGGGCGACCTGCAGAGGAACAGGCGTCTGCCACAACTGCCACCGCTGTTGCGACGCCGCCAGGGGTCGCGACGGGCGACAGCATGATGTTTCTATGACGTCATCGCACTGAAGTCGGGTGACCACTTTTTTGGGGCGCAGTAAACACACCGGTCTGGTTCTAGGCGCCCTAGCAATAGCACCGCTGGCTACCAGCCTGCGAGTTCACTTTCCTGTGGGACACGGAGACAGGCAACGGAAGCGAACAACAGAAGGTTCCCGGCAAATGGCGAAACTGGGAATTTAACTAGATTTGGAAAATGCGATTTGCACAGGGGCAATGAACAGGACGTTTCACACTTGCCCAGTCTCCCAGCGGACATTGTATCGTTTCATGTGTAACCGTCAAACGAGCTTCGTCATCCGCTGGGATCTTTTAATTGTGCGCCTTTATCCTGCTCCCCCTCTGCTCCCCGGGAAAGTGTACCGCTTCTGGCGCACGCTGAAGTGCATGTTTCGAAGTCGTAGGGCGAGTTTCCGGTACGAACGTCGCTCTATAGGTGATAGCCTACGCGGTAACGCTACGTGTAAACTGCTGTCTCTTAGTGCACTGTACTTCAAACTTTCTTTTTTGTCATGTGGACGACCCTCGTGATAGCTTTCCCGCACACAGAGAATGAAAAAAGCGTCCCAACTGAGGGAATTTCGGTGCATTTTATTTACGTAGCACGCACGACCACCTTCGCCTACATGCGAGTGAACAAGATGGGAGGTCGACGAACGAAGCCATTGTAATATCGAGTTCCTACCCAAGTGTCTATGGACTGGATGGGCCCCCTTTGGAGGAGCGCCGTCGACGAATTGCCGTCGTAATTCGGAGCTGCGAGTGAACCGTTTTAATCGATTCGGCCCTGACGATCCAGTCCAACGGCGAATGTTTGTACAGCATGGGGTCGGGCTGAGATCTGGCCGTTGAACGCCGTAGAGGAGGCTAGTCAGCCGGCTATGTTGACACGTGTGTGTGTGTTGTCACTAAACATACTCGCTAGATGACGCGTGCCGCCGCCCGATTTGAAGGGTTCAACCGTATACGCATCCATCCATCCATCCATCCATCGTGGAGTAAAGGCCTCGTTGTTTTGGTGGGAAAGGCGGCATCCCGACGACGACGAACCACCGCCGCGCGGGGGAGAGCGGTGCGGGCGAGGGGAGGGTGCCTCGGTTGAACGTCCCTCGAGGAATCCGGTCTCTCCAGTTCGTTTGCAGGTCAGAGATGGGACGTCCGAGATCGGGAACGCGTTCCGACCCGTCGCCAGTGACTCGCAGGCTCTGGGCCGGTGGCTTGCCGCCGAGCCACCACCGTCGCTTTCTCCGGACTCGATTGGCGCGCTCGCCGCTTCTGTCGCGAAATAATTAAGCTACACTCGGTGAAATTCCCGAGAGCATACCCTCAACCCGCGGGCACGCTTATCGTAGCATCATACTCAGGACACGGTGTTCGCTCAGTCAGTGTCCGCAGACTGTCTTTTGCGTGAGCTGGCAGTGTGACCGAGGCTTTCCCATGGGCTCCAACTTTTCCTCGGCCTTGTACCTAATTAAGCGGAGCGCTTTTCCAGGGCTGTTGTACCCAGGGGTGGATCCATGGGGGAACACTGGGGCCCTCCGCCCCCCCCAAATAAAGTCGACCCCCCTCTCTCCCCGTTCTCGGAGGGCAATCGTTTACATAAGTGGACCCCCCTTGCACAAGAAGAATGGGAGAATAGTATCCTTAGAAATTTTCCGCTCCCCCCCCTCCTTGGATCGGCTAAGCGTCCAGGGAGTGGGATGGCGTCTTGAAGACAGAAAGTTTGATAACCCCTCGCATTAGAGTATCGGCCATTTTGGTACATAGGGCGACTTCTTGGGCTTTAGATATTGTGTCGAAAAGCTCGGGCAATATTAATTTCTTTTTTTGTCGCAGACAGTTTTAGTTGGAGCCACTAAATATGAAGCTATGCTTCAGCGCATAGGCCCTCCATTCCCCAATAGTCTTGCGAGTGCCGCCATTTTGGTGCCTAATGCAGAAAGGGCGCAAGCAGCGATATTAACGGTGCGAAGGAAAAAAAAATTCACTTCCCGAGTTTTAGGTACGGAGCGCACATATGCGGGAACTCATCTGTGATATCCTTCTTGCTCTGTCGCGGACTCTTTCAACATTTTCTTGCAACGTTTCTGGCGATTTCAGACATACAGTTTCAGATTGACTAACTGAGAACGACGATTTGAAGCACCGAGAAGGCCAAAATGTTTCTCCGAAAGCGTACCTTTATTTAGCGGCCCTGTACGGTTCAAACATTTTTTTGGGAAGACGGAAAACCTGTTACCCACAGTTTCAGATAAGGCGTCAGATAACCGGCAACGCTCCTTTTTTGCACCAAGATGGCTAAGGAGGTGTCGTTACTGCCCCACGCTCGAAGCCCACGAGACGCCGAAGAAGTCTTATCGAAGGCAGGAAACTCGCGCTGGAGGGGCAACAACTAAGAGACCTCTGCCATTCTCACTATCCTATCAGCGACTACACAGCGCTTAAATCGCACAGGAGAAAAAAAAAACGCCGAGTCACCGTGGACGCACGTCCAGCGTCTGATATTCCGCACGAGAAGAAATCTACAGCGCATAATCAGGACATGTTCCGCAGCTCAACGGACAAACATGGCAGCGCCCAGAGGACGAGTATATACAAATCTGCAGCCACAGGCTGCGAACTTGTATGGTACTCTGTGACAAGTGATAAAAATTACTTGCAATCAATTACTGTTCGCAGTAATTTTTGTTATAGTTTGATTACTTTTAATAGGGGGTAATCACGAGAGTAATCTGACTACTTTTCAGACTGTACTAAAATTCCTCGTATTAACCGTTACTAATTTCGCCTCCTCTCTTTCTACAAGTTTCTTTGCCAAGGAATCCTGGAACCACGGTCTCCGATGGGAAGATGATGGCCTAATAAGACGGGTTGTATTATTCGGAAAATGAATAGTTCATAACTCCGTGATTCTAATTGAATATTGAAGAGATCGAAAGGCCCTTTTTTCAAAATGGCAGAACATTGCTGTCGTTTGGAAAATTTGAAGCAGTCGGAAGAGTAACGGTCATTTACTTTTCCTGTCAAGTATAATCAAGTAATCTAATTGGATACGGTTTCGACCGAGTGTAATTGTCATTGTAATCAATTACTACTTTGTTAGTAACATGTACCAATACTGTCCATAGGTTGTGCAGAACAAAAAAAAGAGGCAGGATATTTAAATAACGACAGAGTATAAAAGATAAAAAGTGGATAGGTGGCCTAGTGTGTTAGCGCATCCGCAGGATCGGAGCACGTGGAGCGAAACTTGGCGCTGCAGAACCCACGAATCCTGGGTTCAATCCCCACCCCTACCCGTTTCAATGTGAATGAGCTTCGTACCGGCGTGCGGTCGTGTACCACTACTGCGCGGTGCGCGTTAAAGACTACAGGTTAGCTGTTGCACTGCACTGGCTAAATACATCATCTACAGCTGACACACCAGACGCCCACACTGTTCAAACCAACCAACAAACACAGAGAGGTCGGTGATACTCGAGGGAAACTATTAGATTAGTTGAGCGTGTTTTGCACTGTTGCCGGCACTGAGCATGCCGCACGCCGTGTCGCCCCCACGCAATCCCTTCGAGGCAGCGCGGCCTTTGAAGGCTCGACCGTCTGTGCGACCGGCGTCGCTCCAAGCCCGCGCTCCTTGACGAGAACGCGCGTCCCCGTCCGACTCAGCTCGACGTCCGGGGCGCGCCAGACGTGCCGGGCAAGGCGGAAATGGTAGACGTCAGTAGGGGGGACTTGTCCGACTTCAATGGTGTCGTTTCTCTTCAAAAGGGCCGGCTATTTTGAGACGCGGTCAAGCCAAGTCAAGCATGCATCCGCGCGCCGCGCATCGAAAGCAGACAACGAGACGCGAAGCGTTCGTCGTCGTCTGCCGTCGATGATGATGATGATGCATGGCGGACCACAAACAAACAGATGCTCTTCGTCAATACCACAGAGAAGAGAAGGCCGGCGCATGACGTCATTCTAAGTGGATCCCCGACCCGCCCAAAGCGGCAAACGCGCTGAAAGCTCGACGGGTCGCCAGAAAGTGGTAGGTGGCGCTGCGCGCTGCATCCACGCCGCCATCTTGCTCGCTTGGGGTACGCTTGATGCGATAATCCGATTACGAAGCCTTGCTAAGGCGTCGTAATCGGATTATGCTGCGCCCAAGCGCGCCCCACTGAGCAAGATGGCGGCGCCCTGAGACCGAACTTGCAAACCTGAAAGTTTGGCCAATGGGCGGAGCTTGTCGCCCGCTAGAACCAGCGAAATTCGCGATAACACAAAATGGCGTTAAGTCTTTTTTTTTCTTTCTCGTTTATTCCCGAGAAATCGCATAGAACACCTCTGAGTCAGAGCCCCAAAATGGCGGACGGAATTGTAGTCATCATCCCCGGTTGTCAGACTACGAACGCTGCTGGGGTTGCCAGGCTGTCAAAATTTAAGAAGGCCCAACTCTTTCGGTATGAACGGCTCCGCCACTAGTGAAAGCCATCTATACAAGGAGAATTTGTCATTTTGCATGAGAAAGCAGATTTTTGTTTAAAAACAAAAACACCAAAAAAATACTTATTTGTAAGATTTTCTTTTTCTTAAGTTGGTATTGCATTCGATTTTGCATGTAAGTTTTGTTATTAGAAATCGATAAAACGTGGGCGGTCTAGGAATGCAGCGATTAGTTACAGGCCTAACAGAGTACTGATGAGCGAGGAATCTTTTTTATAACGGTACTCGTAACCGCAAGCGTAATCAGAGTGGAGTGGCGAAACGAAAACGAATCTCCATCTTGTGTTATCGCGAGGTCGGCTTGTTCTAGATAGACTTAGCGGGCCACAAGCTCCACCCATCCGCCAAACCTGGCGCAAGCCTTGTCTTCTAGGTGGTATTGACTCCGGTGGTTCCTCGGCCCCCATCCCGTGACGTGAAAATGTGACGTTGACAACCATAAACATGCCGTTGCTCTTCTGGCAACACTGTCCCTCTTGCTATCATCAGGAGTGGTAGTTCCCTCCGAGTCGTCTGCAGTCGGCTCCTGTGAACGGACTCTTTATTGGTCTGCCCGTGACGTCACTGGCTGGACCAGGAAGGAACAAACGTTGGGGTTAGAAAATGTTTCGCTCCGACGGCGTCACTAGCCTAAAGAGCTTGGGCAAGGCGGCGGCTCTCTTGGATGTGTCCTCTCTCTCCTCCTCTGCCTATTTTGAACCGTGACGAGAACGGTGAGGGTAGTGGTCCGCGGCAGACGTCTTCTCTCCCCCCCGCCCGTCCCTGTCCTCCTCTCCGGCGTCTGATTTGTTTCGGCGCAGTTGCCAGAGAAGTCGACCTTGGTGAGGAGGAAGCAGCATTCCGCGTCCTTTCCACTCGCGCGGGTTCACCACTTTTCAGGATGTAAACAAACGGGGGCGATGAGCCACTCTGCGGGTTCCTCTCTCTGCCGCAGGGTGGCGCTAGCTCCCGCATCGCGCCGCAAGTAGCTTTTGAAAGTAGCAACAGCGCCGGCGTCCCGGAGGGAATGGGGCCATTCGCTGGGAACGCTCGGTAGGATTGTCCGCAAACAAGTGTTCGCGGACACGCCTGCCGTCATTGTAAAACGAGTGTTTGCATGTATCTATACACTGCGTCTGCCGTTCTTTTCTGTGAGAGTGCTCATCCGCCGGCTCCACGGCTTCCGTGACGATGCATCTATGTTGCTGTGCTTTTCTTTGTGTTTTGTTTCTGAGGCCCGTCCGCTTTGACCTTGAGCGCCCCGCCGGCTTCCGTGACGAAGCATCTGCTTTGCTGTGCTTTTTGGCCAATGGGAATTTAACTGCCGTTTCGCTGCTACAGACGGTTACAGACATCGCCGGCTTCGCTCTATTAAACAGTTAATGCTTTCGCATTCAAAAAATTACAAGAGGACACTTAAGACTGCTTACGTGTAGGAATGCTTTCGGATTCCTACATTCACCGCATTCTACGCCTATTAGCCCCGAGAACATGGCGTGGCGCCACCTGACGGGCCTATCGTCGTGACGTAGGATGAGGGATCACGTGACCGTTTCCTGCACTCTGCGTCAAGAATGGAGTGTCTCCGGTCTTCACTTTTTTAATACTACGGGTGTTTAAGGCTTCTTTTAACTCAATGTTTCGTTTCGCTACTCGACCCAGTCGAGTTCCCAAATCGGCTACCGTACGAATGCCTCCGGGGAGCCGGTTAGCCGGTTGCAGAGCGAGCAGGGAAACGGTCGCTGCACGGAAGCGCGGCGGCGTGGACTGGCGCGGCGGAGTGTACGGGTCAACTTGTCGTTTTTCGCGGCTGTCTCGCGTATCGCAATGAATGCTTATGAAGTGCGACCTACCGTTAAAGTAGGCGTTTTTTTTAACTTCTATTCGACCGGGCACCCCATTACAACTGTGTACCCCTTTTCAGTTGTGCTGTCTGTAAGCAGCATTAATGCGTTCATGGACAAGGCCCACTAAATGTCCCGCCTGTTGCTTGAGGGCGAAAGTGTTCTTGAAGCGGGACACGCGTTCTGTAGAATCAAGAAGCTGGATAAGGATTGCTACACGTTCATTGGATTCGTACTCGAAACGTCGGCACTCACTTCGTACCCGCACGAGCTGGATGGAAGAAACGTCGGTGACACATCGAGCTCCTGCAAAGCATGGGTGAAGGAACATGCCGTGTATCATTGCTTGGTTGGGTTGTATGTACCCACCGGCCAGCGTGCTGTGAAATCGATCGAGCTCGCGGCCAGAGCCGGGAGCGAAACAACTGGAGCACTCGGGCAGTTGCGTTTGATTGCGTTTGACTGCGTTTCGGCTGCGAGAAACCAGGACATCCCTGCTGCTTATATCGCGTGCAAACATGATTCGCTTGAATTGGATTCCACGCTTCATACGAAGCACAGATGTGCCGGTGTCTCACTTTCGGTTCTCAACACAAGGCAGTTAAACGCACTCATGAACGCAAGTGTCTCAACCGGCCTTTAGAGATTGCAATTTGCGATGAACGGTGAAGTGCAAGCGCCTTTTTTCAAATATAATAGGTCGTCTCCCGTTGTTATCGTAGCTCAGGAATAAAGAAAACGAATTCTCGTGGCTCAGTGGTAACATGCTCGCTTCCCAAAGTCGCGAGTCGCAAAATCAATACAATGCAACTAATTTTTTTTTTTTTTTTTACGTTTTTTGAAGCACAGGTTTTGTAACTTTTCATGCGATGTCGGAATTTTCAAGCGACGAATATTAAAGCTTGTTGATAACATTTAATTTTATAAACTAATATCAGACCATTCAAAGGCCAATGACAGTTCGTGTACAGCATCGCTGTTTTTCTTTTTGTAAGAAAAGATTATGCAAATATTCCTGTAGCTAGGTGTATTAGAGTTGTAGAATTGTTTTATTTGGGCTCCTAAAAAAATAAGCGGATAGGTTACAAAAATAAAAATATTACTTGCTAATACGAGTGCAGCTATTTGCATCAGCATTTAAAGTATAATAAATAAAGCCACGTAACATTCTCACATTTATGCAGCTGCTGGTTGCTTAAATACCACTAAGCTGTGAGTGAGGTTTGCATTAAAATAGTTAAATTTTATGGCTTGTTAGCCTCTGTAAATTACTGTTTCAAGTCTATTAGCACTCTCTCTGCTTGCATTGCGTGACGCCAACTTGTACACACATTTTTAACCCCATTGTTCAAATAACATTAAAGCTGTATGAGAAAGGTACTGCCACGCAGGGTGAGACTTTTCACATTTTATAAATCATATTGGAATGCTTCTCCTTGGGGTAGATGTGGCAGCTGATATTTGGGTCGGTCGCGTAACTGCGGCATTGCGGCCCCGAACAGTACTTATTGTTGCTCCCTGAGCTCGACAGCTGCCGAAGCCGATCCACGCCTGTACTGATCAAGCTTCAAACACAGGTAAAATGCGAAAGTACCGATTGAAGAGCTTCCGAAGGCCCCAACCAAAGCAAGGCGGAATAGCTGGCCTTATCACGTGATCCTCCATCCTACGTCACGGTCGAGCGATCGCAGCGCTCCAATCGGTCCCGCTCGGGGCCGTGACATGGCTGAAAGCAGAGCGTAGAACACGTCAAACGATAGTGCAGAGGGAGAGAGAAAGCGGGAGTTTCCCCCCCCCCCCCTTCCGGGCTTCCGGCTATGCCTGACACGTGACTCAAGAAAAGGGAGAGGTGCTCCCACGCGCGCGCCACCCTCCCTGTTTTACTGGCGCGCGGGCCGCAGCGCCATGTAGAGGGCTTACCTTTGGGGTGGCGTTCCTTGGAACCATGACGCGTCGCAGCCAATGGCTCTTTAGGTGCCGTTTCGCTCAGCCAATGGAAAAATGGGAATTTCGCTTTCGTTTTTGCACGGTTACAGACGCCGCGAGAATTGAGGTCGCGTTTCTCGCGGTTACAGGCGTCGCCGGCTTCACTCCAGAAAAACAATTATTGCTTTCGCATGAAAAAAAAAAAGTGTGGGGGGGGGGGGGGGGGGCGGGAAGGATTGGTTGAGTGGGCTAACGCGTCTCAGCGTGGAGTGAAAGCTTGCTCCGCAGAACCTCGTGGATTCCCACCACCTCTCGTTTCGATCTGGATCAGTTTCGTTCCGACACGTGTTCGTGTGATCGCCCTACTGCGTGGTGCACGTTAAAGACCACACGTTAGCGGTTTACTGCACTGGCTAAATTTCTCATCTACAGCTGAGAGGCAGGTCACCCATCAAGGCTGTCTAAACATACAAACAACACAGTCTTTTTTTTCTCGTCTTACCGGTTTTGACTGAATCAGTCGTGTGCGATGGCGCTGCTCAAACTGCTGCTGATCGCGATACTCTTACTGTCGTATTTCGCTTATATCCCCCGCCCCCCCCCGAAAAAAAAGAAAAAAGAAAAGAAAATACATAAGAGCAATCGAACTTATATGGTATAGAAACTTTTAAACTATAACCTTATAATCACTGACGGCTTAAAGGGGCCCTGCAACAACCTTTTGACTGGTTTTTAATTTGCACCGAACCTAAGCGCACTGAACGTAGTAACTTAATGAAACTTTTCTTTTCGCAAAATTCGCTTTATTTTAAAAGTTATAGACAAATTAGAATTACAAAAACAAGCAAAAAATAACCTCCTTCATGACGTCGTAGGTCCTGGCTTGAGTGGCCGCGAACTAGAGGAGGGACAGTGAGCTCATCAAGCGCTCACGGCTGCCGCACTCCGTGTCGACGCCTCGAGAGGGCGCCACTAAACCGTGTGTTGGATAGGCTGTATGAAGCGGGCGGCCAGGGCGGCTCGCATTGCATTCGCTGCGCGATTAAAGACTATTTCGGCATAACACTTCATTGGCCACAAACGACAGCAGACACGGGGTAAAGATCAGTACAGAACGGGAGCCACTTCGCGCTGCCATACCGCCAAATGGCCTTTCTACGCTCCGGGACCTTTCTACGCTCGCCGTTCGTCGGCGCCTCATCCCACTAGCCCTTTCTAATATGCGCCGCTTTTTTCGCCGCTTGGTGGCGGGTATGTCGACGGGTCATTTCTTGTTTCCGTACTTTATAAACGGCATTTGTTTCTTTTCTGATCTAAAATACTGAACAAAAACTACTTTCATACATAATTGAAACGGTTCGCGACACTTATATTTTGTATGTCGACTAAAAAAAAAGCTTTTAGCGGCTTTGACCAGTAGTAAGGCCAGGACCTAAGACGTCACATTTTGCGCGCTTTCGGTACCACGGGTCGCCCTCGTCGGTGGAGGAGGTTTCCGCGTCGTCCGGTTAAAATATGACGCACTGATATTTAGTTACTCTCTCCGTGCCCGCTGGCTTGCCCGAACCCCAAGAGACGTGGAAACCGCAAAAAAGGTAGACGCTTAAATATGATTGCAGGGCCCCTTTAAGATCCGCATGGCCGTGGCTTATTACCATCACACTTCGTGACTGGTTCTTCGGCGATCCTGTTGGCTATTGTCGCCGTCTCAATGGCTGCAGAGTGATAATGAGATGCACTGGACGCCCCGGTAAAGTGACCGCCCCCTCCCCGCAGACATGGAGTCCGAGTGCTTCCCTGCCGTGCCGGTGTCCACGGCGACGGGCCAGTCAGCCGGCAGCGTGGTCATCAAGCAGGAGCCCATGTCTCCGCCGCCGGCAGTCTCCAGCCCTCCTCCGCCGCCAGCTCCGACGTCGTCTTCATCGTCGCAGTCCCGACGGCACGCCTCTTCGTCGTCTCGACTCCTCAGCTCGGCGCTGTCGTCGGCGCCCTTGGCGGGACCCGGGGCGCTGACGTCGTGCGTGTCCACTTCGGGCCAGCCCTTCAGCAGCAGCAGCAGCAGCAGCTTCAGCAGCAGAGCCTCCTCAAGCAGCCCACCATCGTGCTGGCGGCCGCCGGGTCGGAGCGACACCTGGTCTTTCCCAAGGTCAACATAAAGCTGGAACCCCGTGAGTGTTGTCCCTGCGACAAATGATACCGCAAGGGCGTCAACAAGAGCCCGCTGCTCGCCATTCCTGTAACGTACGTTACGGAGAGCTCTGAAAGGAACGTCACGTGCTCAATCACTTTACATTAGGGAGTTTTCGTAGGCCGCGTTTCCCCTCCGCCAAGCCCTCCGCAACGAAGAAGCCGCTACTGCGCCTGCGCACCGATGGCCTTGGCTGTAGAGTTCCCGGTATCTTTGCCGGTTGCGGAGAGCATTGCCGGACGGGAAAACGATCTACTAAAACTTCCTATTGGTTCGCCCAGAATTTAACGAGGCCTCGCGTGTCGGGCGGCCTCTCGACGTATCTGGAAAGGAGGCTGCCCTTTGAATTGAATCGGTTTACACATGACCGGAAAGTTGTCAACACGCCTAGTAAATCCAGTGACAGTGTGCAATTAGACTCACAGAGAGACATCATTCGAGTTGCCGGTTCATGGAAAGTCCCCGGTCCACCGTGCACATCGTACGGTACTAAGACTGCGGTAGCATTGAGGGCTGTCCAAACAGGACACAGCAGATGGCGTTCCGTGACACAGCAGATGAAATGTTTTCTAAATCGACGGCATACGCTGTACGGTGTCCGGGGGAGGTGGGGAGGAGGAGGAGGGGGAGGGGTACCTGCCTCCGCTTGCGTCCATTAACAAAGGCTTAGAGTGTGTTCATCACGTGGGTACGAACAGCCACTCACATGATGTGCTGACTGTCTTCAATGCCCCAGCCATTGTTATCGGTCCCCAATCTCCCGAAAACAAGAAAGGGGAAGAAAGGACGGCGAGGAGAAAAGCCGCGCTGTTTGCTTGGCTGATGCCCAAACGGAAAACGGACGCGCGCACAGCAATCCCCGGCATATATGCCAATGCTGTGTCGCGGCACGCCATCTGCTGTTCCATGTTCGGTAGGGGTTAGTGACTGAGTAGTGGTTTGAATCGCATAGCAATGCGTCATTCATAACCTTCACAGCGCAAGAGAAATCCACGCCAACCGGTTTTCCTAATACTGTCGAAGCTATGAATGATGCAGTGCTATTCGATTCGAACCACTAGTCGCACACCCCTAATTGTTTGGACAGCCCCTTACGCACTTCGTAAACAAGCTGCTCATTTGGCAGTGAGTATCTCAGTCTGTCAAAGTTCGAAACCTTTCAAATGGGACTATTCAAAATTATCCAATCAGTACTTCCAATTATTTTGTTGCTCGCCTACTAGAAGTTTGCACGGAAACGTTGCATCGGGTGGGTCGTTTAGGGCTTTGTCCTTCCACCTTTCCTTAGCCCTTCATTTTAAAACGAAGAGTAAAAAGTTTATTTGATATACGCAAGCGGAAAAAAAAGACAGACTGTTCGCTCTGCTATCTGGTAAATTCCCGTGGAGCTCCAAAACGTTTCAGGTACTCGGAAAAAAAAATGTAAAGACGATAAGTTTTTTTTTCTTTTTTTCTCTCAAGTTTTGGCAGTAACGATGAGTGCCTTCGTCAACAGGATTCTTTTTTTTGTTAAGGCAGCGGCTGCAAACGGGAAAGAAAGCAATAGGCTCGCTTGGAATGGTTCTGCATATATGAGGCTATGGTCTGTGCCATAATCTGTGCATCCCCGGTCGCTTTGTATCCATACACCAACGTATTACTCTCACGTTGTGTCAAGGTGGTGGCGTTGCCGGTGTGGTGGCATAAGTGAAAAAAAAGATTAATATTTTTTTATTCTTTTTCTTGCTATTCCAGTGCAAAAGGTGCACGTGGCCGGTTGTGAAGGAGGGCTTCCTTCACAGAGTAAAAGACCTCACCTTTTAATATGTATATTAGCAGTTGAAATTAAAACACTCGCTAAGTGGTACAAGCCGTCGCTCGATGCATCCGTCCATTCATTCGGCATGCGCAGAACCGGGTTTCGGTGTATGTTCATTGCCCGAAGCACCTGTGCACGAACATGCCAAGGGCTTACAGACATCGTCTCTAAGACAAGCCTTTGGCATGCTGGCATGCGACAAACTCTCTTACAGACATCGCCGGTCTTACGAATATCGTCTGTAAGACATCGTAATGCATCGCAAGACACCATAGGGCATCGTAGGACATCCGTAAGCGAGAAATGTCTGTAAGACATTTGAGTCTTACAGACATCGTCAGCAAAACAAGCCTGCCTGTGTAGGGTCGTAACACCTGACCATTGCCCACTTTGTGCAACACCACAATCACATGCATCATCATCATCATCACTGCGAAAGGGGAACGATGATGATGATTTCTGTGCACGCTGTGTGAGGCGCCCTCTCAATCGGCTGTCGGCTGCGCCGGTGTCCCCAACGAGTGACATTTGTCCCCTTGCAGCGTCGGGGTTCGTGCTCCCGCCGACTCCTCCGTCGAGCCACAGCAGCGACTCGGACGGCAGCCTGTCGCCCGTGCACAGCACGGACAACCGGACACCCACGAGCTTCACGGCGGCCGCCACAACGGGGCCCGGCTCGGACGCGCCCGTGACGCCACACCAGGGCACGTCGCACCACGCGTCGTCGTCGTCGTCGTCGTCCATGAGCCGCCGCAGCCAGTCACACTCGCGAGTAGCCGCGACGTCATCGTCATCGTCATCATCATCATCGTCGTCGTCGTCGTCGTCACGGGCATCGGGAAGCGGCGGGAGTCAGCTCATCAGCAGCCAGGCGGTGAGCGACAGGGTACTCGAGTCTCCTTGCTCCTCTACACACTTTGAAGTTACTTAAACCCTTCAGGGCATGACACCCTTCATTGGCGTAATACACCTGGCGCTGTTGAGATATGCAAATACTGGGTGAGCTCTAAAACGGATTCCGAAGAGTTAGGAGTAAGATAACTTATTCGTCAACACACAATGTATAGAAATGGCAATGAAGACCAAACTCCTTTATGGGTAGTTTTTTTTTTTTTGACATCAGGGGAGCGTTTGATAGTGTGAGCCAGGAAAACTCTGGGGTCAGCTGAAGGAGTATAACTTGGATGCAAATTTGGTTAGGTTTCTTCAGCAGATGTACACAAACAATAAGGTAGTTATAACATGGGGAGAACAAACTCTCAACCCGCAGCAATAAAAAGCGGGCTCAGGCAGGACTACTGCTCTTCATGGTATATTCAAGTAATATGGAAAAGAAATTAGAGCAGAGCAACTAAGGTTTTGATGGATTTATATGGAAGGAGGGAGAAATGTAGTACAGGTAATACCAGGACTGATGTATGCGGACGACATAGTACTTATGGCAAATAACCAGTATACGTTACAGGAACTAGCCGGAATATCTGGAGGGGAAGGGGACACCTTGGGCATGAGTTTTAGTAGTGACAAATCTGGAGTGATTGCATTTAACGACGAGGAGAGGGAACCCCTGAGGATACAAGGCATTATAGTAGACCATGTAGGAAAATACAAATATGTGGGAGTCTGGGTCAATGAGGGAAGTAAACATCTAGAGGAACATGAGGAGAATATAATTAGAAAGGGGAAAAGAAAATTTATTATGAAGCTCAAGGCACGAGGAACTATAATAGATATGAAGTGGTCAGACGTATATGGAAAGGAGTGATGGTACCATGACTGTCTTTTGGCAATGGGGTACTGTGCTTGAAATCAGAGGTTCAATCAGGATTATAAATTCGACAAAGAAGCGTAGGCAGATCTGGGATCACATGGAAAGACACCAAATGAGGGAGTACGGGGGGACATAGGCTGGTCGTCTTTTGAGAGCAGAGAGGCAATTAGTAGGTTGAAATTTGAACAATCGAAATGGATGATACGCGATGGGCACGGAAGCTATTCAAGTATTTATACATTAAAGTTTTTTAACACAAAAAAGACAAACCGAACTCGAAAGCTTACATTTAAATACCTACACACTAGTGATGGGGCTGAGCAGACTATTTCAGTGGAAAAGGGAGGGAAAGAGGCAGAAAGAAAAATGTGGGCGGTAAGAATGCAGGAAACAAAATCTCTAACAAGGTACAGGACACAAAAACAGAGCATAAGAAAGGAAACTTTGGTTTGATAACTCACCGGGAAGTTTTTTGCTGTTTCAGGCGAGAACGGGAGTTTTGAGGACTAGGACGTATAGGGCTAAATTTGAGGAGACAAACACATGTATGTGCTGCCTGCCATAATGAGAGCGAGACACTAGAGCACCTTGGTATTGAAGTGCAGGGGCTTCGCCCTGCCCTCCCTGAAGGGGTAACAGATTTTGTCGAGGCCCTGGGTTTCGCTGGCGACGATGGAAGGACGAAAGATATAAGTATTACAGTCGCAAAGAGGCGATTAGAAGATTGGTGGGAATTATCTAGGGAAAATTTAATGATGCACAACTAACTAGTACAGCTGGAGACAGGCGGTACAGAAGGAAATTGGGACTTCCACCCGCGTCCCTCAGGCCCAAAGTCTCAACCCTGTCCAACAACGGTACTGGGGTAACGCTGACAAGGTTTCACCAGAGGAAAATTGGCGAAGGTTATCCTGGTGATATCCCGCACTGCCTGGTGATAGGGGGATAAAATTGGCTTAGAAGGGCGGGAGGAATCGTATAGGTGGTCTTTTCAGACTTAGGTTAGGTGGCGCAAGCTGCCGCCCGGTACAAAGGGTGTAGCCATTAACATCCATCCATCCATCTATCCATCCGTCAATGTGTGGAACACCCTCTAACATCTTGGGGGGGGGGGGGGGGTGTCAAAGGGGTAGGGACTTACACCCATTGCCACACATTTTTAGCACCTTTAATTCGAGTGATGCGCCTTTTATAATTGTAGAGTAGGGTCCTGCTGCATCGAGCACCCTTGATTTGAGAAATACACTATTATTTAACTATTAAGTACAAGTACTGCTTCCTCGAACACTCTTCATTTTCCTAGGGGTGTGAAGGGGCATTGGCTTACACCCATGGCTACACTTCATTAGCACCTTTATTTTGACTTAATACACCCTTCGTAAATATGAAGTGTAAAGAAAAATGAAAGATCGAACATCCTTCATTTTCTGAAGAGTGTGCCGGTCCTTAAGCCTGGTTCAGACAGTTGTGTTGGTAGCGTTCGAAGAACGACGAAAAATGACACGCAACGACAAAGTCACCGATACAGCTTTTTTCCGTATACGAAACTTGGCAAACAATGCAAGGGGTAGCACTGTGAAGCAATTGTAAGTTATCACTGTCCCGCGGTGTTCCGGTCGTTGCTGTCGTTTTGGTCGCATTGAACGCAACCAACGGAAAATTGAGCCATGCGTTTACACACATGATTGCATTTTTCTAGCACCCTTATTTTTGAGTAATACGTATACCCTTTGCAATTGGTGTTGCGGTGCGGAGCAGGAAAGCAACAACATATCCGCTCTAAAAAGGACGCCAAAATTTTAGCGGAGGTTAATTTAGAGTGCGTCTACAAAAACTAATTAAATGCACCAACCTTTTTTTAGATACATTTTTTTATTTTTAGATTTTATGCATTATCTGAAACATTGACGTGAACAAAGCAGCATACCTGTAACCTTCGTAACTGCGGAGGCGATCGTCTGAGAATAAGTGCTTTCAACCGTCAAGTGTATACAAGGTGGTGGAGCGTTCAGCAGTTAAGGTTGATTCTGTGCACGAGAACGCTGTATGTGGTGCATGTTGCTTGTACACTTGTATGTCTAGAATGCCGCTAGGATCTCCAGTTCCCTTTTCAGTACGACGCAGGTGATCATTAGTATATCCTAGACTCACACGCGCGCGGGTGAGTCCAGGATCTATTAACAATGACGTCATCCGCTGGCCTTGTCTTCTAGGGGGTATTGATCCGACGCCCCCCCCCCCCCCAGTGAAATACTATGCAAAAATTAAGACCCCCCCCCCCCCGAAGAATCTTTAGAGGCATGGTGAACTGAAATTTGGATTTCAGAAAAACAATGCTGGAGGTGTAGGCGGGACGCTACAATCCTTACAACACTACTCGTAAGGCAATATCTCGAATGGACGGCCGTATTTTGAGAAAAAGAGGTCGAGAATGAACAAGGCCGACGAGGCGCGTGACGTCAAGATACCTAGTTTCCTCCTCTCTTCGCTTCGCTCCCTCAAGGCGGCGAGGCGGAGAAGACGCGAGGCCGTTCCCTCTCCTTCTCGGAGAAAAATGACGTCAACAAACCTGTCAAATGCGCCTCCTTTTCTTGAAAAATACGGTGATCCGTTTGAGATATCGCTGTATCAGTGATGTTTTGGTGTTTATAGCATCCCGTTGCACGCTTTTGCCGCCGTGCTTTGTGGAATCCAGATTTCAATTCAGCATCTCTTTAAGGTGTGACTAGAGTCTCAATGGCACGAAGCCATGATAGGCGTAGTCAGACGACGTCACGACGGGCACTTCAACTGGGAGCATGCATGGTACACCTCAGAAAAACAATGTGCACAAGGCGTCTTGGGGAGACAGTGTTCGAAGGCAATTGAGGCGCGCGGGATTGCCAGAACGAGACGCCAAAGAGTCCTGTCGGTTTCAGGTTGGGAGGGTGATTCGAAGTTGCGTTCTTTTTTTTTTTTTCGTTCTCAGAAAGGTGCCACGGGAGTGTTAGTCCTGACGGATGAAGAGAAGCGCACCCTGCTGGCGGAGGGTTACCCTATCCCTCAGCGGTTACCGCTCACAAAGGCCGAGGACGCTCCCTCAAAAAGATACGGCGGAAAATCAAAAATAAGGTGAGTTTCCGAGCGGAAGATTCTTTCCATACTCTCTTCAACCCTACGCTGTGAGTTACGCGCTCGCCAATCAACCACTTCGCTTTCATCATTTATGTTTGATATCGAGACATCAACCGTGCCATACCCTATCATGTAGCCTTGGTTCACGCGTCCCAACTCGATGTATCTGTGTGTTCGGTGTGTTTCACGGGCTGGACTTGGGACGCCCAAGGACACCGAGCCCAGTTCGCTCACGGAGAAGAGAGGGTGTGTTCGGGGGAAAACGGGAGAGGAATTGTTTGTTGTTTGTTTTGGAGAGAGGCGATTTCAATCAGAATACGCTTGTAAAAAGCTGGTCGCCGCGTTTTCCTCCCCGAACGAGCGCATACCAAATGCGCAACACCCTGACCCGACTGTCTGCGCGTGGATACGAGCACAAGCGTGATCACGTGGCAAGATAGACGTACGATTGGTCCATAGCTTCACCCGCACTGTAAGCGTAGGGCGTGACGTCACACCGCTGCGGTGGCGCTGCTGGCGGCACGGCACATGAGCAACGCTTCACCTTACGCGAATTTGTGGTTTCTGCGCACGCCACCTGACCTGGGAAAACATTGCACTTGTCTGTACACAGCACATTGGCCTATAGCCTGTTGGTATGGATATTCAAGAAACGAAAGCTTGTCTGTCCTAATTTGTTTTCCTTAAAAATAAAAACTACAAAAACTTTTTTTGACAAGGAGACGCTATTGCAGACACGAGCTGGGGACTGCCAAGTCGCAGGAGTGCCTTTCCCGCTCTGCAATGATGCGATCGATCCAGTGTTTGCAAAGCTTGAATGAAACGAGAGAAACTCGTGAGAAGTTTTAATGTCCAGAACAAATGTTCTACCAAGGATGGTGGAATATTTGCAATGGACACGACCGCGCTTCATCGATCGATTTTGGCTCTGGTGCAATTCCAGTTCAAATTTTCGGGCTGTGACTTGTTGGGAGACCATTGCGTCACCGGGAAGTCGCAGAACGATGTCCGGGGCACAGCACAAGCATTGCCAACCAGGTGCCTTGCTTTGGTGGGCGAAATCGAAGGGCCTAGACTAGCGGTCAGAATGCGTGGTCGAGTCTTCTGACCGCGAGCCCAGGATGTATGCGATTTTCATACTTGTCTTGTGCAGCAGCCACGCAATCCTTACACCTACACAAACTACCAGAAAAAAATAATTCTAAGAATGCACAGAAAAAACAATTCTGTTAATGCTGTCGCCAGTCGCGGATTAACGCTTTCCAGGGACATCACAGTACCGGGCCACGTGGTTTCACATTGCATTGGAAATTAAGCCATTGATCAGGGACAATATTACACAATCCGGCATCTTCGGAAAAAGCTAATGTAAGCGGTTTCTTTTCAGATATCCGCCCAGGAGAGTCGCCGGAAGAAGAAGGAGTACATGGACTCCTTAGAAAAGAAGTGAGTACTACTTCCTTTTACTCCCTCGGTTGGAGACCACAACGGAATTCCTCGGTCATTTGTTTTCCTCTGATGACCGACGGCTCTTTCGTTGGCATCGACTGCCGTCGAGGGTCACTCTTTGGCGTGCCATGTTCAACTTTGCATGCTTTGAAAGTCTGCCAAGTGAAGGATTGCAGCTATGTACACTGCAGTGGCAATGGTAGTCCGTCGTGCCTGAAGCACGAGGCCCTTTATAGGTGTTAAACAATAAAATCTGAAAGTATCCCTGGAAACAAGTGTTCTTGAGAGCAGCACACGTGGTTCTGCAGACATCTTTAGAATGTCCTAAAGATTCATGGATATCCTGTGGACATCTGCGCAAACCTGGATGTGCACTCCGACATCCTTCATTTGAGTCACGTTCACCGGTCGTCTTGTTTCTTGCAGAGTCGAAACGTTACTCAGTGAAAACCTGGAGTACAAGAAAAAGGTGGACGTTCTGGAGAGCAGCAACAGGTGAGTTCCTAAACACCGTTCCAGTGTTTACAGATCTATAGCTCCGCGTGCAATTTCCTCAGCCCAGCAGGCGCGTGTTTGTGGCAGTTCGGAAGGCGAGCAAACCAAGCGCCATGGGCACGAAGGCTGAGCAATGGAACGGGCCAAAAGTCGTTGTTCGTAACGGTCCATGCGACCGTCCCTCAATTCGAGGCCCTATAGAAAAAAAGAAGAAAAAAAAGTTTGCAGACTTCTGGTTTATACTGAAAACGAGGGATCTTCTCTGGCGAGCTCCCTTTAGACCCTCGCGAGTGCTGTAACACGTGGGGCAAATTCGAGGCTCTGCCCATGGCAGGAGGACTGCCAAGGTATACCACGAGCTTCCCTCAGGTGTGCGTGTCTGGTGGCAGTGCGCGAAACAGTAAGCCCAAACACGACCTCGGCAATGATTTTTTTTTCTTTTTTACATTTTATTTCGACACGGCGTTGTCGAACAATGAACTCCACCGTTTACGTTAGTGCCGCGATGAGTAATCTCCACCGCAGGAGTCACTGGCAGGATCAGAAATGCAGGGCGTCTCTTTCGGATGCTTGCAGCCTCCAGCACGCGATCTTTGGCTTTCGTCGTGCTTTGACTGCTTTGGTTGCTACGGCTTTCGTCGAGCTTTACGAGACGTCGAAGCGCTATCGAAGGGTATCTGGAAGCGAGGCAGCTGACGGACCTATCTTCCCCTAACCGCCGTGACTTCAAATAGGTGCCTGGAACGCGTCTCCGGCTGGTGTGTTTACCGCGTCCAAGAAGAAAAAAAGAAAAGGAAGACGGTTTCTCGATATCCGCTTGATGACGTCGTAGAAGTGTCATGCTGCCGCCGACCGCGGTCCTGGCGGTGTAACGCGGCAGCGCTAGTGAATGTGGCAGACGCCTGTTCCGCTGCAGCGTCGCTCTCTAGCTTGACAGTCCTCGCGGAAGTTTCGGCAGCCGGGAGTTGGAACGCTGCGACGACAGCGACACTCGAGTTTGCTCGTTGCTTTTTTGCGTTGGAACTTCTACGATCGACCACCAGCAGGATCGCCCTAAACATCCGACAGCATGACGCTCTGGTTTTTGTGGCGTCGTTTGTTTGCCACCATCGGGACCACTTTGGATGCGTGGGCGCGAAAGTAGAACGCTAGAAAACATCAGTCAGAGACGCGTTCTAGGCACCGTGTACACTCCTACTTCTGGTAAGGGAGAGTTTTAGGGAACCGTATGTGCACACCCGATACGGTACGATGGGTCCTCCGGTACGCACTGCGCATGTGCGAGTCTTCTGTGGTAGCGCATGCGCAGTTTGTACCGGAGGGCCCTATCGTACCGTATCGGATGTGCGAAAACGGTTCCCTAAAACTCCCTATTGTTTTGGCGTCTCGTGAGCCCCGTGCGCGCACGCGCTCCGAAAAGCAACCATGCGGATGTGCGTCCCCACTAACGATATGAGCTCAAACACCCGATCTGGCCTTTGTTCTGCGTCGTTTGGTCTCCACAAGCTTTGTTGTCTCCCGAGTTCTCAAATAGCCCCGAAGTATGGGACCTCGACTTTGCGTTCCATTCCGGCGAGATCAAGTCGTCTGTTCGTTTCGCACAATTAGGTAGGGTGATTTCAGAACAACGCCGAACTCTGATTGGCCTTGATTGAAAGTATAGTGTGTAGACCTCAATGCTAGAAGCCTTGAGGTCTACCCACTATTTTTTTAATCATCCAATAAGAGCAAGGCGTTTTGACATCATCACAACCCCTGTGCAAGTTCGTCTGCTTCTTTTGCAGGGGTTGCGATGATGTCAGAACGCGGAAATCTTATTGGCTGATCGAAAAAAAAAACTATAGTGGGTAGGCCTCAAGGCATCTAGCGTTGAGGTCTACACCTTTAATCAAAGCCAATTAGAGTTCGGCGTTGTTATGACGTCATCACAGCTCCTGAGCAAGAAGCAGACAACTTGCTCTCCGCATAGTTCGGATCTCTCAAAAACTGGCGGGTATAGAAGAAAAGAAAAAGTACGAAGAACTGTTTCAGCTTATATTGTCCGTATTGGTACGTCGGATCGATGAGTGATCCCTTTGTCCCCCCACCTTCGCAGGTCCCTGCTGTCGCAGTTACAGCGGCTCCAGCTCTTGCTGGGCGGAGAGTGCTCCGGCAAGTCTACGGCGTCCAGGTGTGCAGCCGCAGCCACGGTGGGTGAACCTCAGCACCGCTGTCACACTCGTAAGAAATCTGGGCCCGCTTGCTAGAACAGCGTCTCAGCTGAGACTGGGTGAAAGAAAGCAGTGCAAAGGCTGGGGCGCGCGAGCGTCTTGAGACGCAACTTGAGTCCCGCTCAGCTCGTGCGCTGGCTTTTGCAGTGCTTTCTTTCACCCAGTCTCAGCTGAGACGCTGGTTCAGCTAGCAAGCCGGCCCTGGAGTGCCTACTGTCCTGAGAATCACTCGGGAAAGCCAATGGCTGCGACGTACGAAAGGAGCGCGGCCAATGACGGAGCTGAAAATGGGTTTAGACCTCGAAAAGCAGTCTGCGACGCGAAACTGAGCATGCCGCTTCACTCTGCACAGTGTCAAAGCGCATGGTGTTTTTCCTTTTTTTAGGCTTAAAGGTTGAACACATTTTTTGCCTCGACATTCGCCCAGCTTCCTTCGTAGATAGCAGCGATTGGCTTTCCAAGTGTCTTGGGAGAGAGTGGGCACTCCCGATGTCGTAGCAGTGTGGTATTGTTCGCGGTTTGTGGCCGGCCAAAAGTTTGTGGTCTGCGTTCGGCCAATGGCGTTCCTTCGTTTCTGTGCCATTGTCCCCATGATTGGCCCAACTCTCCGTGGAATAAATGGACGGCTCGATCGAGGTGTCACACAGTGGCCAGCATTTCTAAAGCATGTAAGCTAACGCTTTTAAAGTACTTTATGGACGGCCCGCAAAATTCGGTATCTCTATGTATCGCGTATACGATTTACTACAGTGGTGCAAGCAGGTGGTAGAAGATTACAGTGAAAAAAATGGGCATACCTTGTTTAAAAAAAAAATACCAGAAACGTGTTTTGGGCATCCAACGCCGCCACTTCGCAGACGATGTACGCGTAGTGAGATGTGCTGCCGGTAGATGGCGTATGCCGCGTTGAGGGAGCCCCGGCCGTTGCGGGTTATGACGGATGATCCCGCAAAAGAACTCGAATCGGGCGGCGCTCCCGCTTCTTGCTTCGTGACTCCTTCGCTTTCTTCTCGGCTAATGCCGCGATTTTAAAGCCTGATGATCGATATATGCAAGATACTCGGAGCTCGCCGCGACCTGCGTTAGCTGTCGGTGTCTGTGGCGAACGTGCTACTCGCGATGACGATACGCTCTGCAAGCGCTGCGTTTCCCATGGCAAAATCTCCGCCTCTCCTTGGCGCGACTCGGAGAATTTGACCTGACATTTTAATTTCATTCTGCGCTGACTTGCCGCAGGCGGCGATCGCTGCAATACTTTAGCTTCTGTATATAGACCACTACACCGATTACACCGTGCAACGAAAACAATCTATACAGTCACGAACTGGCAGAGGAGCGCTTTTCGTAAAATAATGTGCATAAAAAAAAAAAATCAAATTAATCGTGTTTTTTTTTTTCTTTTTTTGACGTCGGGTGGTGTTTAGATGCGGAGAACACAGCGGGACAGCGGGCAGAAGATGAACCGGTTGGCGCAAACGTGAACCTCAACCGCGCAAAAAGGACCCCAGCTACTCCGAACTCACTTCAATCTTTGACTTCTTTTTCGTAAAGTCTCTCGATACAAATCACGCTTACAAGTACCGCCAACCATCGTTGTGAAAACGCGCAAGACACGGAGCGGGTCCTCCGCCGCCATTCGCTTCTAAGGGCCACTCATTTCAGTGCAGTGCTCAAGGTCTCCCACTGGTGGCAGGAAGGTCGGGGAGGGGGAGGGGGAAATTAGTGGGGCATATTTTCACAAGCAGCTTGCCTTTAAACTAACAACACGCACATGCATACAAACGCTGACACAGCGTTCGTCTGTGTCAGCGTCTGGCTGACGCAGCCGAACGCTATTCGGAGCGCAAGTTCGTCTGCTACTTTTGCAGGGGCTGTGGTGACGTCAGAACGCCGACCTCTGATTGGCTCTGATTGAAGGATAGTGGGTAGACCTCAAGGCAGCTTGCTTTAAGGTCTACCCACTATCCTTCGATCAAAGCCTATCAGAGCTCGGCCTCTTTTTGACGGCACCAAAACCGCTGCAGAAGTAGCAGACGAACTTGCGCTCCGCTATACGTCAGAGACACGCGCAACAACTTTATGTTTTACCCATAGGTTTAGTTCTCAACTTCACCGCTAGGGGCTAGGTGGCGCAAGTCGCCGCCCGATTCAAAGGGTTCAGCCTCATCCATCCATCCTTGACGCTCCTCAAAAGACACACGCAAACGCACCGAGGGGCTTTACCTTTTCGCGCCTCGCTCTGCAGACTCGGTAATTCGTCACTTTCCGCGCTTTTTCTAATATCATAGGAAAGCGGGAAATGTATGGAATATGGCGGAGGTAAACCCCGAGACTGGGGTGCGAAAAAGTAAAAACAAACAAAACAGTAAGGTGCCACGTGGTGTGCACACTGATAATACACATCACGCGCAAAGACAGTCTGCGCGGTCACTGTCTGAAGCGTCTTTCCTTCCTCGTACGACACTGTCTGCACACATGTTCGAAGCGAACAGGCTTTGCATATGCCCGAGACGCGTTCGCAGATACTTGAGGCATCTCGCCTGCAGCGAACAAACACCGTGTCCTTTGTAGTATGCACGAGCAGTTTGTCGGCTGCTTTACCCTCAGTTACAATGCGTAGGAAATGCCTTAATTTGTCTCTCTCCCTCTCCCTCTCTCTCTCTCTCTCTCTCCTCCCCGTTTCTAGAGAATGGACCTGGAGACAGAAGACGAACCCGTCGACGTTATATAACGGTGAGTGGGTCTGGGTTTATTGTGATAGCATTTCTAAGGCCCGTCTTATCGGTCGTCTTATATATAGCCAGCCGGCAAACAGCCAGGCGGCGCCAGCAGAGTGAGAGCCCACGGTTATACCCTGCCTCGGTGTAATGGTGAACGATAAGCCCCACATTGCGTGCATACGGCTTCGATATGGGCTACGAATACGAGCAAAACGCACACATATTGGAGGATGACGCAGCGAAAAGCCTGATACTTCTTCGCAGTAAAAGCGCACTCCGGTGATACGGGGTCACGTTCCGATTTGTCCGCCAGGGCCGTAGCTTCCGCCGTAATGGCATGTTGTGCGATCACGGCTTCCTGCCTACCAGTATTTCTTGCTTCAGACACTGGGCTAAGCGGCGCCACCAGAGTAACAGCTCACGTTTGAACAATGCAGCCACCACTCCCAGGCATACTTAATGTTTCTTGTTTCAGTCGCTAGATAACGTCAAACCAAACAGCATTGCAAATTGCCTAAAAACTTATATAAAAAAATCTAACAAATCTTTTGCTAACTGGTACTTTATCTAATAACCTGGAGAACTGCGGGCAGATCATTCCAGGGACTAGAATGATCTGCCCGCCGACGCCGTGTATCACTCCAGCCTCATTTATTTCAACACAGCCATTGAGCACGTCATCCATTGAAGAGCCATCCGCATGTAATATCCCATGTCTGGGGCATTTAAAATTGAATGAATAAATAAATAAAAAAAAATATTGCATGAACGTTGCTAGAAGCAGTGCTATGGTGTAGGTTGTTTGTGCTCCTAGTTCGCGGGACGTAAATCGCCAAGAGCGCCTCCTTCCGGCGTTACGTTCGTTATTAGTTGTGTAATATTTAGCCTATATATATGTATATATATATTCATTGGTTCTTTGCAGCTTTCATCTTAGCTGCAATGTACTCCTTCCTTCATCACGAAATCGCCGAGGAAAAGAAGAAGAAGAAAAAAGAACAGAAATTCCGCTCGTCGTTTTTTCTTGTTGCATCGAATGTTCTCGGACGCTATTTAAAGTCACCACGGCCCCCTCGTCTGCAACAAGCACGCAGGCCAGAAAGAGCCTTTTCAAGCTGCGACGACCAAGTGCCTTTTTCGACGAAGTCCTGCGACCAAGTTTACGTTGGACCAAGTTCACGCTCGACGACGTTTCCAGACGACGAAGTGCGTTTCAATCGAGTATATATTTTTTTTGCAACTGTTTTCTGTTTAGCGAGATTTATGTTGAGCAAACATTGCCTTCAACCGAATCTCATTCGACGGAACATGTGAAACAAGTGAAACATGTCTTGTTGGTCGCTGCGCAGAATCATTGCGGATGGAAAGAAGAAAAATGATTGAGCGAAGTAGAGCGAGTGTGCCAAAACGCAGTGGTCGAAAAAAAGAAAAGTAACCGCAACTTGTTTTGCAAATATTTTTTTTTGTCGAGTGTGTGAGTGCGCGTGTGTCCTTTCTTTATTTCTCCCCGTTCGTGACTTTTTTTTCTCTTTTTATTCAATCATTGTTGGAAAATACACTTCTGTCATCTTCTCTTCGAAAGGGTATTCCATTATGTAAGAAAACGTTTTTTTTTTTCCCTCTGTTTTCTTGTGTTTTGCGTAATCACGCGCTTCTACATTTCGTTTTGTAAATATATCGCGGGTGCACTCAATGTTGCCAGACTATTGTCAGGTTTCCGTCGAACCACCAAAGTTTTCATCGTTACCCAACAAAGTGCCTCTTTTTTTTTTTTAATATACGCGGTGAATATTTTTTGTGTCTTCACTCGATTGTCATTTCTGGCGGTCGTTTTGATTTCTTTGTTCCCTTTTCACTCCTTAAAATGGAGCTTTTTTTTTCGCTTGTTTTGGGTTTTGGGTTTGGTTTCTAGTGTGTGGAATATTGTGTTTTCACTTTGCAAGCTAATGATCTTTTTTTTTTTTTTCCTGTGGATGTTACCATTTGCTCATTTATTTTACTTTTGACGATGTGTGCGCGCGAGAAGACGACGACGACACAGATTGAGAAGAAACCGAAAAATAACTAGTCCCGCGAACAATCTGTAAGTGAGCTGCTGTTCATCACATGATGTCTGGTCTTGAGTCTTGAGCGGTTCCATGGTCCATGGGTTCCATGGTCTGACGCCCGGCCTTCTTCTATCATCCTTGGCCACACGATTGTCACCATCTGTTCGTTATCGTGACTCCGGTTGTGCGAAATAATGAATTAATAGATTAGTAGATTAGGGGTGCTCCAACAAGTGGGCCCTGATACGGCTTGTGCAATCTCTTCCCCACTTAAGACTGTTCCTTTCGATTCTTTTAATATATTTCGTTTTGCCTTCTCGCTGTGTTCGCAACTTCCGCCACAGAGGTGCCATGATGCGGATGACAATGGACCCTTCTCGAGAAGAGTTTTGCCCTTGCGGATTTGCGTTGCGGCGAAAGCTCGAACTTCGATTGGCGTCCGAAAAGGGGAGTTGCACCACACCACCTCTTCTCTGAGTCGCTGAGGAGGCCGGAGAGGTAGTGCTCTCCCTTTCCCGACGCCAACTGTAGTTCGAACTTTCGCCACTTAGTGTCGTCTTTTTGCACAAAAATGAAAAGGGTCCATTACCGTCGCAGCGCTCTCCATGCAAAGTCTTTGTGCTCACAAACTTGGCAAGTGCAATTTTTTTTAACATATTTTTGGGAAACATTGCGGGGAGTTGGTTATCTCGCATTGTACGAAATGTAAGCAGGCGTACTTGTGTCACGATAGTTTTTTCTTTCGTCGTGTTAATATAACGGTGCCGGCGCTCCTTAGCCTTTGTCTCACGGGCATTTCAAAGAAGCGCCTTCCAAGCGTCATCACTCACCAGTTGACCGCACTTGTAAACTCAAAAACCTTTTTTTTTTTTTTGGGGGGGGGCTAATTGGTTGTTTTTATTGGAATATTTGGTAGAGAAGAAGACCGGAATGCAGCGATTAGGTTATTCATTCCGAGAACGGTTTGCAAACTGCCTGGAAACCGAAGATTTTTTTTTTTTTGCAAGCTTTTTGTAAGACGCGATGTCTCGGTCAAGAACCCTGTTTCGCGTCCCGCACTCAACTTTTTCGACCTCCTTTGTCCAACGCATCTTGACGAACTTCCTTCCAGACTAGTCTGTCGCGAATGCTCTAGATAGTGAGACGCGTTCGTCGGCATTTCTGTTCTCAAAATCTTTGTCCGTCCTTCGAAAAACGACAACGTTTCGTGGCAGGGTTTTCTTTTTGAGAGCGCTGATGGGAGTCTCAACACGCAGGCAGATTTCTGAAGTGTTGTCGCGACGAATCGCTGACGCGGTGCAATGCTTTTACTCTTCGTGGGGGAGCTGGGCAGTGGTCTCTATGGTTAGTCCTTTGAAACCCCTCTCTCATCTTCGCTCGGTGCCGAAGGAAACGAACCGAAAGTGCCTTCTCTGTCCCGAGACCACGTGAAGGAGGCGATGGTTCGGCGAAAATGCCACGCCACGCAGACATCATCAAGAGTGACAATGATGATCACGTTGACGATGATGATGGCTGCCCAGCGTCGCCGACGCTCTCTTGCGAAGTATCCGCCCCACGTGACAGGGCCTTCAAAGGGAGTGCCTTCCAGCTGAGACCTTTCCGGAGGCCTTTCCTGGCCATCCCAAACTTCCGATGGTCGTTGTCCGCTTACACGTATCGGACCGTTGTATCCCAAGTTGCAGTGTGTGCATAAAGCGAGCCTTGGAGGACGTGCGTGCCGATCTTGACGACGTCTGCTAACTGTCCCGATGGACCGGCGGCTGGACCGTGTCCTGCAGTTGTTCGCCCCCCTACTGTCTCTATCCTGGAGGTTCCTATGTCCCTCCTGGTGGAGAGGATGTCTCGGGGGATCGTCCGATGCATGCCGCACCTGACGTCAGAGCCAAGGTGGCACCAGGAACGGTCACGTGCTGTCTGCACCGACGGCTCCCACTCTCCAGCACTCAGCATTGGCTATTCTGCCTACTCTGGCACCTAGTCCAGCGTGCTCGCCTTGACGTTAAGTCTCGACGACGGTGCCGGAAAGCTTTGCTTTGGGGAAGGAACTTAAAGAACAGAAACGGTGTTCCTCGCACTTCTTAACCTCTCTGGAGAATCGATGCCGACATGAATTTTGTCTAACTGCTTTAGTATCTAGAAATTTATAGGGTGTCAAAAAAGAAAAAAAAATGTAGTCTCGACTTTGAAAATCTCAACTCTGATGCCATCGAGTGTATATGAAGAAAAGAAAGAAAGACTTGAATTTTTTTTCTGCGAAAGTACTTGGAAATTTTACGGGATGCCATTCTTGTAAATACTTATTGAGAGCAAACGATCGTCCCTTCTATTCATGACTCTATATACATACAAAATATATCTAAATATATATTTATACAAATACATAAATATATATATATATATATGTATACATATATATGTCCGCGCTACGTATATATAGACGTTGTGGCGCGTTGAGAAATAGTATAACGCATTCTATTTTTTGACAGCCCCTTTGTTTCCCAGCCCCTCTGTTGACTCCGCGACGGACGTTCTGGCTTAGCTTGGCTCGGTCTTCCCTTTGGCTTTGTAAAGAAATTCCGTGGGGTGACTCGTTTCTGTCTCAGACATTCCGCGACAATGTATCACGCCACGTGACCCACGTAAACTAAATCTATTCTTTTTTTTTCTTTTTTTCAAGTGGTAAAATAACTTTGTGCACATATCGGTCATCTCTGTTTGATGTTCATTGCATTCTCATTGCATCAGTTGTTAGTTTTGGTGACACGCACAAGGAGATCACATTGTGTATATAACAAGTTTACAATTGAGGGAAAGAGAAAAAGCAGATCTAGTAGGAAAGTTATTTATATTTTTTTTTTCTGTCACTCGGAAAGACGAAAACATATCACACATACATATTTTTCGGCGTATTATGCTCTTGCGTGTTTTTTTTTTTCCCCTTGCGACTTTCAGCAATTTGTTTTTGCTCTTTTTTCGCACATGACAATGTTGAGAAGCTAAGATGAAGTTGCGAAAGAAACGTTGAAGCCAGTCAGCTGGATGCAGCGCGCGCAAAATGTGTTACTTTTTTTAAACGTTTGTATGCGTTTTTTTATTTCTTTGATAAGTGTTATTGAGTCTTGGGACCAGACTTCCGGTTAAGATGTTAAATTAGAATGTTGCAAGAGACTACCCAGTATTTGTTTCTCTCAGCAGATTTGCGCGAAGCAAAAGTCACCAACTACTGACGCACTTGTTTTCTTAGGGCGTTTTGCACTTGCTGTGTTTTTTTCCATTTTTTTTTTTTTCGAAACATACATAAACATTTGCTCACGTGCTTCTCTTCCGTTACCTGACCTGTCTCCAGTCATACTCGGGAAGCATCTTTTCGGAGCGTGTTGGGTTCCACGAGACTGACCGCGGCGTCCTCTGCTGACATTTCTCTCGACTGGAACGCAGTGTCGAAACTCATGGTGACAATTAAATGACAAAGTCATCGGCAGATGGCGCCACACCTCTTGACGCCCACGCTAAAGTTTTCCGAAAGGAAACTCCCCTGACGTTCTTGCAGTTCGGGTCTTCATTGTGTTTCGTTTTCTAGAAAAAGAGAAAATTAAAATCTAAAACAAAGCGAAATATCCGTTGCTGCAGCCTATGCATCTATTGCGGTCTGTGATAATAACACCAGCTAACGATCTTCTCGTCGTACCTGCTGAATAAATTGTATTTGCAAAGATTGAACACGGGCTTCCTGTTTTCTTTTTAAAGTTCTTTTTTGTCATTGTGTCTTTCGCTGCCTTGTGAAGTCTTTTACAGAGTGCCACCCCACCATCTTGAAATGGCTGTTTTCCACCCACTCGTTTAGTTCCCTGCAGTGTGAACTTGATATTCGCGACCCCGGCGGACGAAAGCATGGATCGTGGACATGTCATGTGCCTGTTCAACGCACACCACTCTAGTTTAAGCAGGGCAAGTATAAAAAAGCCTCTGACACGCAAAAAGTAAAAAAATTCAAACTGCCCGCGAGTGCTTTGTGTCGTAACAATGCACCGCAAGGTGTCGGGGCGGTCCGAAGGGAGGCATCGAACCTGCGTCACTAAAAGTGGATTCGCCGGAGAGTCTCGTGAGTTTCACTCCTCGTGCTGTCCACAACCGTGCCTAAGACTTCTTTTTTTTTCCATCTTTTTGGCATTTTTACTTGCGATCGTAGAAAACGAGTTTCAGTTCCACTAGCTTTTTTATTGGTGCACCGTTGGTTAGTTTGGGTTCTGTAAAGTTGAGGAAGAAGAGCCAGATGAATTGACGCTGATGGAGGTCAATGATGAAATCGTTGGGAGTACAAGCCAGTGTACGAGTGAATGCCATCAGTCCGATGGTACAGAGCCATATTGGGCACTTAAACGCGTCATTGAGTTTAAAAAAAATGAGAACGCTCGCAGAATTTAGGATTGCTAGCGTAGGGCACGCCCGATCACATTGCTCAAGGTTCAGACACTGAGGTCGTCGAATCATCGGATACTCTCCAGGCTGAAGATGTTTGCCGTTTAGAGAATACGAACTGGTGAGTGTACCAAGTACAAGTAAACGTCGAGCATAAAGCACGTGTTTTGTCTAGAACATGAATAGAACTTGTTCACTAGGTTCACTTAGAGTTCCTGTATAGGCTCCCTACGGGAGCCAGAGTTGCGCGTCTGTTTTCCACGTGCCGCCGCGCCGCTATTCGCTGAGATCCGATCACGTGAGCCGGATCCGAGTGCCATGCAGGAAAATCTGCTCCTTTGCAACGGATTACCTTCCCAAGATCTGCTTCCGACTCGGTTATTTTGCCAGCATCTTGGCCCCAGGCACGGGTCTGAGCGGAAGCAACTTCAGAAAGGTGCTCTTTTGCCGCGTTTTGTGCCAGCCAGCACGGTGCTATACGCCCGCGCGTCCATATACCCTAACACTGCACGCAGCTTGGGCGACAGTCGTTTTCGAAGGGGAGAACTGTTGTAATGCTTCTGTGGCTGGTGGCGTGCACCCGAGAATACCACACAGCACCGTGGGGAGTGGTCGCCTCCGCATCGGTCGGGAGGGTCAGGAACACACTGCCGAACTTCTCGGAAGTGCGGCAGCACCAGCGTAGAAACGATAGAAGAATAGACATGATGAGATAAAACAGCGCTAAAAAGGTACAAAAGGAAGAGACAAAGCGGGCGGGACGAGAGCGCTGAGTCGCAACCATGTCGTCTAACTGATAGAACAGAAGGAAGACAACGCATGTTTTCCTTACACTTTCACACGCACATCTTCTACCGATGATATTGTCGCGGGAGAAAAATAGGAATCCTCTTCTCCGTTGATGACGATTATGTTTTTAACGAACACAACTGTTTACTTATGGAATACAGACACGTTACTGTTTTACATCACTCTGGCCCATTATATAATGTGAGATTAGCTTTCGGGGCACTATACCCTAACCCTGGCGACTTCCTTCTGCCCTCCTCGACCACACCTTAGCGGGTGCCCCGACCACAGCCAAACTCGACAAACAAGGATCCACACAAAGGCGGGCGAGACCGAACTCTCCACAGCCGTAAGGGGCCCCAAGTTTGCGAGTTAGCGGGCGGAAGACTCCACAGCCGAAGGGGATCGGACGCCGGTTAGGCCTCCAGAGGCAGGGAGATGTCCAGGGCTTGGTATCCGGGAGCCAAGTCCCTTACGGCCCTTCGGTGGCCGCTTATATTGAGTTCAGCAGCATTCTAGTGTCCTCCAGCGCACCAATCATTAAGTTTTGGAAGGACCTTTCAAGAGGGGTTTTCTAGGGCCAATCAAATGGCGCGGAACCCAAAGCAAACATCAGGATGACAAAACCAGGCGCATAAAGAAGACAAAACACATTTCGGACGAAGTTCAAAAGATCAGTTAAAATAGGACAAAGCAAGTACGAAGGCAGAGGAGTTAAACACGGAGGAAAACCATCTCCGGAGTAGAGACCCCGAAAGCAAACATGCATAAATCAAAACATCTCCGACGCGGGGTTCTAGGTACTCGGTGTAGCGTTACATCATTCACGTTCGCCCCATTTGGGGCCACTGCAGGAATTCCGTAGCGGTTCCCACATCCTGTCTTTTTTCAAATTATGTGACACTTTGTGCAAATACGGGATGACCACTGGCCGCTTCCTTTCCACACCTCGTTTTGTGTACTGGTCTGTTACCTTTTGTGCTCTTGAGCAGTGTGCTTACCACGTCTGATAGCAGGGTAGATGCCCATTGTCCGCATGTTTGAGTCTTTCGATTTGCAACTTGAAGGTGCCCCTAGAGTGTGGAAGCTTCGGTGCTGAGCCTGAGACATGTTAACGCAATGCGCCTCTTTACAATATTTTAGTGGGCCGACCTGTAGTCGAGGGTAGCTTTCTTGGATCGTTGAATTGTACTTGTCTTTCTTCTTCTCTATCAGTAAACAGAACCCATCCTTTGGGGAATGATTATCTACGTTAATGCAGAATAGCATCAAACGGTGCGGAGTTATGCGCGTTCGTCAGGTGGCCGGCACACTCTAGATACGCCAGCCCACTCTTGAGGCGATTCTAAATTTGTTGACACTTTCACAGCCCTGCGCACGATCTCCGCAGCCCAGCACGTGCGTTTGTGTCACTTAGGAAGGCAGGCAAAGCACGCGCCATACGCACAAACACTCAAAATGGTACCGACCAGACTTTCTGGCGTCTCAGCTAGTCTCAACCAACGGTACTCTAAACGGTTGTTTATATCTTTACCATAGGACGCGCTTTACAGCGCTGTCACAGCTACCGGTGCGCGCGCGTTCCATGCACGAGGGCTCATTCCGCTCTCGTGAGGCTGAGCACGGCCGCTACATCACCCTCTCCCGAGCGCGGGAGAGGGTGAGCTAGCGGCTGTGCCCAGCGTGCGAGAGCGGTCAGCTCGAGCATGGAACGCGCGCGCACCGGTAGCTGTGACAGCGCTGCAAAGCGCGTCCTATGGTAAAGATATAAACAACTGTTTAGAGTGCGTTGAATGACTGCCTTCATAGCTCTGTGGTTAGCGCGTCTGCCTGCTGATCAAAGGGGTCAACGGTTCGAATCCCAGCCGGCGCCGGTCTTTTTATTTATTTATCGACCCGCGGCGTAAGAGGTTAGATAGCCAGATAGATAGATAGATAGATAGATAGGCGAAAAGTGCGTAGTATCTAAAGAATGATATTCGCATTAAAATGCGCATAGTTGCGAGTCAGCGCTCAGTCCTGTCCGGTTTGTCTAGTTCTTTACCCTTTTAAACCTTTTTGCGCTGTTTTATCTCATCATGTTAAGCAACTACCAGCTAGCCCATCTCTCAACCTTTTTACAGATGAAGAAAAGTTTCACGGCGTCGTACACGCACATAAAACACTACTGATGGTCAGATGTTCGAATCGGCACTTCGGCTTCTGTGACATCATTTGTTGCCCCTTCGAGACCACTTATGATATATGTGTGGGCCGTTGGTATGGGCAGCAGAGGACGCTAAACACACCAGTCGGAGACGCGCTCCAGGCACCATACTTGCAATGCTCGTAAAGCAGGGGACACACGCCGCGCGGCAGTATCCAAAGCAACCGGTGCAGGCGTGTCCACGTCACTGTGACGTACGCGCCTCGCGGCGCGGCGCCGTCCGATCTGGGTCCCTAATCTGGACACATGGCGGAAAAGTCGGCGAGAAATCTGGTGGCTGTGATTGGCCGGCGCCAAGGTCAAGTGCGGCGTTGGGCAATTACGGCCGCCAAATTTCTCGCCGACTTTCTCGCCAAATGGTAGATTATGGCCCCTGGTCGGCCAGATATTTGCGCGCGGTGCATCCGTTCCAACCCATGTTTACAAACAAACCAGAGCGCCCCTAGCGGACGCCACCGGTGCTGCGCATGCGCGATGGAGTGTGGGCAAGAGGCTCGCCGTTGGAATGCCATGTTGTCGGCGTTGGTATGAGTCCCCGTGCTCTAATAGGGCGTTTTTAGACCGCGTTTCTCCCTCCGCTAAGCCCTCCGCAACGACCAGGAGTCACTGCGGTCCATGGCTGTGACTAAATATACGTGCGTCGCCGAGACGCGAACGCAAGCGTCGCTCGGGCTGGTCGCCGCGCCCTGATTGCTGAGTTGGGTCGAGCGTATACCATGACGTCAGTCGTACGTCGTCACAAAATACCGGTAGGACCGACGTGCTTCCGTACCTTTTATAAGCGTGCTTGTCACTGGTTACAAATCCCGAAAGCTATCGGCGGAGGCAATTCCGCCGATGAACCTCCCTGTCGGTCCACACGGCACAATTGAATCGTGCGAGGGGTCGGTGAAGCGGCGGCGTAGGTGTTTCATCAGACGCTAAATTCTGTTCCTTGCATGTTTATAAGTTAGGAGGATATTACACCCGCTTTGCAGACATGTCAAATGGCATTTATATCAAAGTCCTTTGGACGGTCGTCAAATTAGCTCGCGACACCGACTCTGCGCGTGCTACTCTGCGTGCGCTGGTTTGCAGACGTCTTAAAGGTCATGGGTCTGAATACCTTTGAAGTGCTCGTGGAACAGGGTTGTTTTACATAAATGTAGCGTCTTCGTGAATTAATGATAAAGTTCGTACACGTATGCAAGGATGTTTTATTTTTGAGAAGATGCACAATTACTGGAAATGAGTTTGTATGGGAGCAGGAAAAGTCGCCTGTATGAGATGTATTGAACTGCCAAAAATATGCACAGCAATAGTACCGTAATTTGGAATGTTTATACTTTTCCCTGACATTCTTTTATCCCAGCCTTGTGTATTAGGAAAGTACACCGTTAAGTTTGAATTGTCATTTCCAATTAAAAGAGACACTGCTGCAGGTCCCCAAAAGCTTCCTCAGCCTCCACACTCCCTACAGTTTGACTCTGTGACAACAGAGAAAAACAGAAGGAACAGCAAGCATTCGAACAGCTGTCCAGTGAAGATGCTGCACTAGTAGCAGAAAATGTGGAAGCTGTGAAGGCTGGCAGTTTGGGCGAGAAAAGCTTCTGGTATTTTAGCTTCAGGACAATTTGATTGAGATAAAATCCAAATTTTAGAGCCTGTAAAACGTAAGTTGTTGAGAATGGGAATAATACCGACACTAGACACCTTCTCATACGTTCGTTGTACAATACTTGAGAGATATTATAAATAAGTCTACAGATGCCACCAATAGAGTCCATTAAAATACTATCCGAAATTCAGCAAAGGCCAAAACTGAGCGATGCAATAGATATAAACAAATAACTCGTAAATTCCTGTGTTCCTTCTTTCTTTACTTTGTCCCTGTACTTGGGCTGTCTCACTTGTGATTCTCTCTCCATAGCCCAGACTATATTTTTAACATGTTGCTCGAGCAGCATGCAGCTTTTCTGCTTCGGCGTTTTTGTTTAAAAACAGAGATAAAAATATTAAAAAAGCTGAAAATAGTATACATAACCTGCCAATTCATTCAGACCATCAATAGCATTGACTGTGTGAGATGTAAATCTTCAGTTTCTCCAAATTGTGGCCATATTTCTTCGTGTCCTCCGTTTTCGGTTTAGGTCGGCTCGGGGCTCGTCAAGCTGTTTTTGCAGCTTTTTCCCAGTGTCACCTTTTCAACATTGTTTTGTTGGAGAAAAATGAAGGTACTATTATTTTTGTAATATACCAGCTGCGTTTCATTCGCTGCCTGCCCTGTCAACCATGCCTGAAGTGTTGGTTTAAGTTTCGCCGTGCAGCTACAGGCCATACCTCAATATAGCCACATGAAAATTTACACTTCCTACGAAAAACGCGCACAAAGAAAAATTAAATAGAAAAGAGCGCGCCGACAGCTAACGTCGTCACAGCCTCCACAGGGCGAGCGGGGCGATCAGGGAAAAATTCTGTCCTCGCCGTGACGTCACCCCGGTTCGCCGTAAGGGGCGCCACGTAAACTTCTCGGGGCCTAATAATCCGGGGCAACTTTTCTTGCCAATGCATAAATTAAGGTGAGGAAGATAAATCAATTAAAAATATTATACCTCTATCGGTAACGCCTGGGAAGGCATCAACCGATTTAAAGCCAACTTGAAATTTAAAAAAAAAATAGGTGTGTAAGTTTACCAAATGTTTTTTTTAATTAAAACCAATTGAGGGTAAAAGAAAAACAAATCGTTAAAGCGATACCTAGCTAAGGAGCGGGCTTGATCAACAACGAGTAATATATTTGTGCTCTTTTCTTCTCAAAGTGGTAATTATTTTTCTTGTTCTTTGTGCTTGTTCTTCAATTTTTTTTATTTTTCTTGTCCTTGTCCTTGTTGTGGAAGATGCAGGCACGCGTTCCCTGTCCCATTTTGAGCGCTGAATAAAGCTGTGCGCAGGCTCTCCTCCTCTCCCCGGAAATGCCAAGAAAACGTTGTCGGCCTTGACTGTAGAGTTACGGGTATCGTAGCGGGTTGCGGAGGGCGTTGCAGAAACGGTGACGCTGATGTACGAAAACTCTACCAATGTCTGACTACTTTGGCGGCCACCTTAGCGAAATTAACGAGGCTCGTTCCACCGCAAAACCTCGCGATGAATAATCTGACATGCGGCGATTCACTCCGCATGGTCGCCGCAGAATGGACACTAAAGCCTAATTTGCATAACGAGATTCTGATCGCTATTTTCAGTCACGAAATCACTCGGGCTGCAATACCGTGAACCGTAGCTGAGATGGTCGACGTCGATACTGAAAATCGGGAGCATAATCGGACCAAGAGAACCAGGCATAACAGTGATAGCCACTGGTAACAGCGATCAACGTCCCCTTGTAGCTATAGTGTTTACACCAAGACTACTTACCCCAAACCAACCTCCAAACTTATTTTGGAGGCCTGCACTTCTTATCACAATTGCCAAATCAGCGGTTGGTCTACGGGAGGGTGTTGTCTGAAAGAGCAGACGACAACAAGCTAGAAACGTTTGAAAGAGCTAGCAGATGACGGCTTAAACGATCAGGAGGCCGTTTGAACTTGATGACGCACTGAATGTAGTCCGCACGTGATCGGTACATGCGATGCACCTGTAACGACGATCGAGATCGAAAGTTCCACGACGTTTTGCTGGATATTCCAACAGACTAGTTTTAAGTAAAAGCCCCTTTATACGGAAAAGGAGCGACATCCTTTGAAGAATACCGCCTGCTATCTTGGGCCGATCATAGGCGGCGCTACCGTCGACGCGCGGGTGTTAAAAAGCAAAACATAAAGATAAAAGGTGTGCGCGTCAGAGGAGGAGGAGAAGGATGCCTATGCTGTCGGAGTGCAGTGCATGCTATGAGCTCATGTCACCAATCAAATAACGCCGACTGTGCAACGTCACGGCTTTCATCGTCTTTCTTCGAGCACATCCTTCGAGGCTGGTAGACCGTGACAGTGCGCGCTTTAGCCTGTGTGTATGTATTTGCTTGTCTTTCAGCCTTTGACTGCGCTCTGACTCAAGTATAGGAAGGTCGTCTGCTATCTTGGGCCGATCCAGGCGGCGCTACAGTCGACGAGCGGGTGACGAGGGTGTCCGACAGGGGTCTCCGACAGGGGATGCCCCTCTCCCTGCTTCTTTATATTCTGTATGTGTCAGGGTTGGAAGACGCCTGATCCAGTCAGAGGTGGGTTTTTCACTGACACACATGGAAGGAGGCGCAGAGGCCGGTGTGCTTGTCCGAGCATTATGCTCACCTCCGACAGGCAGCCGTGGGAGGTACGAATGTACTCCGAAAACGTAATCTTTGGAGTTGCAATCGTTTTCTAGTGACTCGCGAACTCTGGAAGGCGGTTGTGGTGCCTGGATTAACCTTTGCCAACGCGGTTCTTTGTGTCCCTGGCACAGTGCGGGAGGGAAGTCATGGAACGTCGTCAACGAGAGGTCGGGAGGCAGGCTCTGGGCTGTCACAGAATGGTGGCCACCGAAGCAGTCCAGGGACATCTTGGGTGGTTGTCGTTTGAGGCCAGGGAGGCGACCAGTAAGATAACCTACGACAGCCATCTCCGTCTCATGGACCGCGGCCGGTGGGCCAAGAGACATCTTCGTCTACACGTATCTCACGGGTGTGCAGACTGGCTGGAGGAAGCGGCTGTATCAGTTAGAGAAGAAATACGGCTTCTTTCAACCCCTGTAACTATTACATTAGATAGGAAGTGGGAAATGGAAATACCAAACAGGGTGAGAGAGGAGGAGGCAGCTCGGTGGGCAGAAACGGCAAAGTCCAAGTCGACGTCATATATGTACCATCGATATAAGTACGAAATTTCGGCAGAAACTAGACTATATGACAACAGTCTGGGCAGCCGGCTCCTCTCTGAGTCACGCGCAGGAGGGCTGCGAACGCAGGTGTATCGCCGTCGCTTCGACCATACGGTGGAATCTGCAGCATTCCGTGTGTGTGGACAGGCGGATGAGACAATTGAACACCTTGTACTGTCGTGCACAGGTCTGCAACCAGTTCAACCGGCGGAGTGTGGACAGGTAACCCGGGAGCTCGCACTGGCAGAGGCACTCGGCTTTGGGTCTGCTTCCAGCTCAGTGGAAGACTCCGGCGGGTGGGACTAACGGCAGCGAAAACGCCGATGCTACACCTATAACCAACGGAGGGTGGCGTGAGCTGGTGGAAACCACGAAGCGAAGATTAGAGAACTGGTGAATGCTAGTTCACCAACAGGGATAACCGAATCCCCACTGGCTAGGTCCCAAACCCTACGGGACCGCCCTATTCTAAAGGGAAGAGCCGCAAACCATCATCATCATCATCGTCGTCATCATGATCATCATCATGGGTGTAAAAAAGCAAAACATAAAGTTAAAAGGTGTGCGCGTCAGGAGGAGGAGGAGACGATGTAGGCTACTTTTCTTATTCAGGGGCATTAGTTTTAAGCCGTACCCTTTCAGTGGTTCACGCATAATACCATGCTCAAACGCATCAAGCTTCTGCGCGGACAGCATCATCCGTTTTCTCCAGTGTAAACGGTTATAACAATTGAAAGATCGCAACCAGCTGCTTTGTAGTCAGCTGGTTTCGGAAATTACGCCGTCTGTACATATCTCTACCACAGCCGAGCTGCTTTGAAGTCATCGCAAATATAAACTAGAGATTCCAGCGACCAACGTTCACAGGTAAATGTTGGCAGCGACTGCACTCTCGCATTCCCACCCATCAAGTCGAACAGAAAGGTGCTAGTTTCGGTTTAAAGTCGGTAGTCTTTATACGACGATGGCGAGAGCATCAGTCTGCACTCGGTGCATTTGGCAAGTCTGTTTGCGGGGTTTGAGGCCAGTTCTCCGTGCGTCACTCCGCGATTGCGGAGCATTCTGGGAAAGAACTCGAGCGGTGCAAGTACGTGCGAAACGAACTTGTTAATAGACATCAGTGACTGCACCAGCTGCACGAACTGCACAGCAGCTGCTCTCCGACTGCCTAGGCGCTCACTCTGCCCAGCAAGCCCGTCGTTTTATTAGCTCAGCTGGCACAAGGATCGACGCTGAGCAAGCGGAAGAATCGCCGAACCCACGAAGTACTGCGCGGAGCTGCGACATTGGCCTTCTTGAGATAACGTGGGTATTCGGGAGCGTATGTGGACATACTTTGCAAATCTGAGTGCGGTGTTCTCTTGTCCTATCCTCTTGAGTGTTTTGCCGTTTTTATGGCAACCGGTGTCTAGACATGTCAGATAGAACGCAAACCCGTCAATTAAATGCATAATCTGCGACGCTTTATCTCTTCCAAGCCCTCGCCCCCCCCCCCATTTAATTTTAACTTAGTTTGGAAGTACTGTCTTTAAAAGCGCCCAGACTGCCAGCTTGTGTTTATGAAACCCTCGTGGAAGGACTTTCTCGTCCAGACCGGTTGCTTTGCACAGGAGGGAGCAGCGATGGCAGCTGAGGGCATCGTGAACCTTGCCGGAAAAGTTGCCATCATCACGGGTAAGCCTTCGCCCTACGTCGTCTGCGGTTTTCTTCGAGCCCCTGCGGCGCTGTTGCAGGCGCTTCGTCCGGCATTGGCTGGAGCACGGCGCTTCTGTTCGCGAAGCTCGGGGCGAGGCTCTCGCTAGCGGGACGCGACTCGACGAGACTGGACGCGGTCACGGAGGCGTGTCGGCGAGCGTCGCCGTCGCCGGAGAACGAGGTATTTATTTACAACTCTTATAGTGCAATTTACCTCGTGAGTGATGACGTCGCTGCTCTAAACAAACCGTTGCTATGGGCGTTGCCATGGGCGAATACATGGGACTGGATTTCGTTCCGAAAGAACCATCGTTCGACCGATGATATTCAGACGTCTAAAAGCATGGACAAGGTATTCAGACGCACGTACGACAGTTCCGCAGACTGAGCAGAACTGGTCACTTCGGCGCAACTAGTCCTGTGCACGTCGTGTGACGCCTGTTGAGACAATGTTCTGATGCAGCATGGCTGCGTTCAGTGGCCAGCTCAGGTCCGTAGCTAGAATTTACTCGATCTTGGCACAGGTCTCGAAGCCTCGATGATGCATGTGAAAATCTATCATCTGCTGTCGCAGAATCTGGCACTTCTATGGACAATAGAACCTGTGAGCCATCGATTGGTGCACTGGTCACCATCAGGCCTCGAACCGACCTGCATTGTACAAAAGCCTAAGAAAGCAACAAGATAGACTTTGCGACGTTGACATCTAAAGACGTTCAAGACGGCGTCCTGGGAGCATCTCCCTCCCACGGATGCGTTACCCAACAGGCTCTTACCAGAATCGATCGGGAGTCGGAGTGGACTGCGAAATTCCGGACTGCGATGTGCATCGGGGGCGAGTGGGTTGCGGCGTCCATCCAATCCATCTGATCTCATCCATCTATTGTGTAGAGAGACCTAGATTGGCCGGGGGGGGGAGTAACCTGCAGTACCGCAGCTGGCAGAACTGCTCGCTATTTACATGGTCGGAACGGATAGCCTGTTGACATGTGTCGTGTGCAGCGACAGGAGGGTGACGGGCGGAGAGCCGAAAACCTGGTGGGGACGCTTCCAGCCTTCTCCTCCTGATTAGTATTGGAAACGCGGCCCACAAACCAGGCGACCTCGATCGAACAGTTGGGAAGACTCAAACACAGGCACACTAGAGTTGCGAGCGCTACCAGTTGCGCCAAGTGGGACCGTCTGCCACTTGGAGTCACGTGGTCAACATGAATTGCTTGGACGTCTACTTAGGAGCAGCCCGCTTTTGGGGAGGACTTGGAATTCAAAAGAATCGGAAATCAGCTGGCTTATTCTGCTTCCACTTACTCTGAACGGCTCCTGCAAAAGCTATACACCTTTCCAAGAAATAACAGACGACCCCAGGAGCAACAAACCGTTTTCGAGCCCAGTCACTGAGTTTGAGGCTAGACTCTCACTGGCGTCCCTGCTAACCCTAACCGCTGCTGGCGGCTAAATTCTCGTCTTTCCCCGCTATATTTTGTGTTTCATGGTACATGTATTTTCCCGAGGACATTGAGAACGCATTGTACCGCATTTAAAAAAACAAAAAAGAAAGAAAAAAAAGAATCGGTAAACCATTTTTGTTGGGTGCGCGCGCGACAAAACCGAATGCAACTGGAATGTAGCTTTTTTTTTCTACAGTACGTTTTGACGACGCCGCCCGATTAGCCGCGTGTCAAATGACGAAGCGAAAATAAAATACAACTGAAGGTAGCCGAAAGGCATGTATTTTTCACGCTCACAAATAACGTGTTTACCGATGGACAGGACACATTCGAACAATATATTGTATACGTACCACACGATGCGGCGTTATCCGAAAATAATTTATTTGAGAAGGATCTCAAATAACACAGTCACAGTCACAACGCACATTCACCCATCATTGACAGCACATCTGGACGTAACTGAATTCAAGATGACTTCGTTTTGGGGCACATTTTGGGGATAGCTTCCTTTTTCACAACAGCATCAAGGCAAAGGAACGAACGCGGTTGACCCGTTTCCTACCCCTACCCGGACAACTCTTTTGGGAGATGACTGAGGACTCTGCGTGGATTATCGCCGGGAGGGGGGAAAACAATTGTCATCGTTCGCCAAATCGCGTCGACGTCCTTCCTCTCCTTCGTTTCCCGTGAATGGTGAGCAGAAAAGCTTGAATGGCAGGCACTTACCAGCCCTATTTCTCACTAGTGGAAGATAACACAGAAAGGGTACGCAGCACGTATAAAAAAATTAAGTGGAAACTTTCAAGAGGGTCTAGAAAACGTTGAATCCAAAACGGCAAAACATAGGTCGAGAATCTGGCTGAGCGGGTTTTCATAGTCCAGAGAGTGGCAGAAATTTCTTGCTGATAGAGGGCGCGAGATTCGCACCAGCCGCATCAGCATCAGCAACATGGTGGCGGCCTGGAGTTTTTTGGAAAGTGTTCAGAGTTCCTGCCGCCTCTTTCCACTTTAGCGGAGCGAAACGCTGGAGGGGAGGCATCCTTCTCCAACGTTCGCTCTGTTTAAATGGAAAGGTGGAGGAGTTTCCCCCAAAGTCTTAATCTGTCACCGACTACAAACCGGAACATTCGGCCTGCTATTTCCATTCTCTACGGTGTACCTCAGTTATTGAAATCTGAACTCCACTTGGCATTGTCTCTGCAAGCAAGTTGCGACGGTTGTTTTCCGTTGCGCCATTGCAAAGACAAGAGTGCATAGATAGCGTATACACCCACAGCATCATCTGTGGAGAAAGGAGATTGCCGGAGGGGCTGGGCTAACATTTGGTGTGCAGTCTGCATCCATTTATGCGTACAGCAATCGCTGTACGCGTCTCCCACGTAGCAGCTTAGGTTTGACGGTCGAAAAAAGACGAAATAGTCTGCGATGGGAAATTTACTGAAGTGACCACAAAGTGGTATTACCTTGTTAGAACCCTGGAAAGACTGAGTGCAAGACCCTTCAGCTAGATCTTTGATGATGTAAAGCTGAGAGGCAGTTTCTGACTAGAATTCTTTCTTTCCTCCGCTCAACGGTAAATTGCAAAAAAAAAAAAAAGATACGCCCGTTTGTTTGGTCGTTTTTTGCAAATTAAGGTTGTCTCTCACTTGTCACCTCTTTCCAGATTAACCTGACAGTTGGAGACCTGACCAACGCCGGCCTAGCCGAAGGCCTCGTGGAATCTACGAGCAAGAAGTTTGGAAAGATTGACATACTCGTAAGCAACTCTGGTGCCCACCCCGTAAATTTTACATTTGAAAGCCCGGCATAGCCTCCTCAAGTCAAAAACGGCTACTGTACTCGGCGTCACCTTTCTCGTGCCGTGTTGTTGAAGCTGGCTTTTTAACTCAGTGCCCCAACGCTGTAAAATTTTCGAAGCGCATGAGCGCGCAAGGATTCGCTTGGTGTCTCCTTTACACAAGAGCACGTGGGTGCGAGGCGTAAGTCGAAGCCTCCATGTCCTCGCTGCAGTGCAGGCCCGAAGCTCTGTGGGAACTACGCTAGTCTCGACAACGTAGAGCCGAAATGTTAATGCCGAGCATGGCACCCGAGGAGAATCTGCCTCCCGTGTTCCCGCCAATGTTCTTGGAGAATAAAACGGACTTTAGAGTGACTCCTGCCCGTGTTCGGAGGCGGGGAATCCAATGGGTAGCTTCCAAGTGGATGGAAGGCGAAGACTGCCTGTCTCTTTCGGCCCAAAGGCACTCTCAATGCGTAGCACTTATGCGTTTTGTGTGTCTCCATGGTGTCACTTGACATCATATTGTCACGAACTTCGTGACGAGAGGACGAACAGGGAACTGAAAATAAAGGTTCAATCGGCGAACTTGTGCCAAACAAAATTAAGAACGAGCGTCGAGGCAGCACAAAAGCGGGCGGCGATTTGGCGGCGTAACAGCAAGCGACAGCGAGACTGACTCGACAAGGTCATAGGCATACTTAGGTAGTAATTCAATTAAGGAGTTGAATTACTGTAATTTAATTACTTGTTCTGCTAATTTGTAACTATAATTAATTACTTTTGGCTAAAAGGAATCATAATTGTAAGGTAATACTTTGTAGCGTCAGTAATTGCAAATTTCAGACAGAATTACAATTACTTTTGCAAAGTTTCGCAGTGCCGGCGCTCTCCCCCCCCCCCCGACCACGAGGGGACGAGAATAGCAGCCAAAGCGACAGGGGGAGAGTGTATCCCCACCTGCTCAAAAGGAGGAAAAAGCATTAATGGGAAAGAGGCTGGGATCAGCGGCGGATTGAGAGGAGGGCTCTGGATGCCTCACCCCTCTGATTTCTGCACGTGTGTACTTCGCGTGGAAACGAGCGGCAGTGGGTCCCTAAACATATCGTGCGCTGAACAACACCTGACACCCCCTCCTCCCCCCTCTGAAATTTTCTGCATCCGCCCCTGGCTGGGATAGAACGGAATGAACAATTTAGTGGACTGTAAACTGATTTAATTAAAACATTTAAGAAATAAATTTTATAAATGAGGGCTCTATTCGCGTCCGTTTTCGTTCCTGTCATAGCTGAATCTCTTCTGTCTTCCTTCTGCTTCCTGTTGCTGGTGTTTCTAGGGGTGTTTCTTATTTCAGAATTCCCATCCGGGAGCATCGGGGGTCGAAGTCGAGCAAGGTTGGGCTCCGATCACATCATGCCGTCGAGGCGGGAGAGGTTGGTTCGAGGTTTTCCTTACGCGTCCTCGCTGCTAGCATATTCGCTTACATATTTCAGTCAAGGTTGGGGATTTTACAGCGGAGCTGTTAAGGGCTAGTTTCCATAGGATCGTGTTCTCGCAAAGAAATGTCGACACGAAACTCTGGTTGCCGCCGTCGCTCATACATGGCGCAACCTTTCGAGCCCTTGCACTCCTGACTTGCCGACTGGCGACCGGCCATTACTTTATTCCCACCATAGTACAGCTTCGCTGGTCTTCCTTCTTCACCAAAGTGGAAAGGCTAAAACTTTTTTTATCTCCCCATGAAATTATTCTTTATCATTGTGAGTTTTCACGTCCCTCTGCTGTTGGTACCACTAACAGTAAGTTGTGCTACACTAACATCGAGGCGAAGAAGCAGCAGGTCTCGTTAACAATACACCTCACTGAGCGCCTGAGAGTGTGCAGCGCCGCGCGACTCGAACCTTGGCCCGCCACGACCATTCCCCTGACTACGATGAGCGCACTGCGGGCCCTCTTGACTGGCACTTCACCTGAGCCACCGACGAACAACAGTGGCGCGTGTCCGACTCGTTGCTGTTGCCGCTGGCCTCGCCCGTATCTCTAGCCAGGGGGCAGGCTGTCCTATCCCTCTCCGCGCTCGCACCCGGCGACACGAAGCTTCACTGAGTCGGAACTCCTTGCAGTGATTGAGCACATGGGAGGTCACTGGCAATGCACATACTCGTGCTGTTGCCCGCTTGCTACCAACCTTCGTCATTCAGCAGGGTGTGCTCTACAGAAAGAACTTTGGGGCAGCAACTCGGCACTGCTTCTGGTGATTCCCAAAGATCTCCGTGAAGATACATTTTAAACACGCCATGATGACCCGACGGTGGACACTTTGGCTACAGTGAGATACTGGCCAGAATTCGCGAAAAGTACTACTGGCTCAAAACTGCCCATCATTTCACGAAATCGTGCCATGAATGCCAACGACGCAAAAAACCGCCGACGAAGCTGGCAGGAATCCTGCAGCTAATCACTCCTTCGACTTCACTGTTCCAGAAGAATGGGATGGACTTGCTTGGACCGTTCCCATCATCGACGCAAGGAAACCAGTCGATCATCATGGCGGCCGATTACATCATGAGGTATAACTAAGTCACTAAATCTGGGAAACTACCGCCATTGCCTTCCCACCTGCTAGCAGGACACAAACAACTACCAACATACAGACGACAAAACCTCCCATGGTGATTTTCTCATCGCTGTCGGTTGCCATAGTGAGCGCCATTTTTGCCCGTTTCAAAGCTTCGAAGGTTCGAACCGGTAGACAAAACCAGTCGCACCAAGATCGCTATAGGCAGGGGCGGCTACGTGACGCGGCGTAGAGCCGCAAACAAAACCACAGAAACTTCTAAGAGCCGCGGGAAAGGGAAATAGGGGGGATGGGGGGGGGGGGGGCAAACTTTTGTCCAGAGCAATAAACGAAACTCGAACTACTTTCAATCTATCCGAGTCAAAAGCAGTCCAACTGTACGGAAGGTAGCAGTAGCACAAGACTACCAAACCACAACTTGTCTCAATTTGAAACGCGTTCCATTCCTCTTTTGGAGAAGTGCTTCGTGTGACCGGGAGAGAGGCGGAGGAGTGGGTGGGGGGGGGGGGGGGGTAGGAGAAAGAGCCGCGAGCCGCACTTTAACAGGCGAAGAGCCGCATGCGGGCTCGCGAGCCGCAGCTTAGCTACCCCTCATAGAGCATGCATCGCACTGAAAGCGATCCTCGGCCAATATGAGCGTCTTTGGCACTTTGCATGCAATAAACTTATCACGCATGCTTGTTTCCAGATTTCTTACAATTATATTGTTCTTCTTGCGTAGCTTCAAGACAGTAAAATTATTTTTCAATGCCTCCAAGCACTGACGTTGCGTGTGATGGAGATACGAAGATGTACAGCATCACACGCGGCGACGGTGCTTCGAAGCATTGAAAAATATTTTTACTGTCTTGAAACACTCCAGAAGAGCAACATAATTGTGAGAAATCTGGGTAAATAAGCATGAGTGAAAAGTTTATTGCATGCACAGTTCCAAAGACGCTCATATCTGCCGAGGATTGCTTTCAGTATGATGATGCTCCATAGCGAATTTGGTGCGACTTGTTTTGACGACCCTTTCGAAGCTTCGAAGCTTTTAGGGTCCAAAGATAGCGATCGCCATGGCAATCGACGGTGATGAGCCAATCACCTTGTGAGGTCTTGTCGTTTGTATGTTGGCATTTGTTTGTGTCCGTCTAGCAGGTGGGAAGGCAATGGCGCTACTTACCCAGATCCTGTGACTTTAGGTATGCCGAGACCAAAGCCCTTCCATCGGGAACTGTGGTGAATGTCGCCAAGTTCTTCATTCACTCTATCGTTTTCGGGGACGGTGCTTCCGAAGTACGGATTACAGACCGAGGATCGTCGTTTTTGGCACAGCTAACTCAAAGGGATCCTCCGGCTCAGCCACACCAGCCATCGTCGAATGGCAGCGTACCATCCACAGACGAACGGGCTGATGGAGCGGCTAAACAAGAACATCGTCTACATGATTTTCATGTACGTCGACGTAAACACAAGACGTGGGACGAGCTGTTGCCCTACGTCACGTTTGCCAACAAAACGGCGGGGCAAGAGACCACTGGAGGGACGCTCTTCCAGCGGTGCATAGCCGAAAAGTGACGGCTATGATCAACGCGATACTGCCTCCTCCCCCCCCGAGTCAGCTGACGAGGATTGCGACGATGCCCAGGTAGTTGCTCAACAGGCCGAAGAAGTCCGCAAACCCGCCCGACTCCGGATTCAAGAGCAGCATTATGTCGTTACTCGCCACTAGAACCTTCGTCGTTGGGTCGCTGGGATGTCTCCTCCCGGGTTCCAGCCCTGAGATCGGGTGTGGGTGTGGACACCGATTCGTCGCCGTGGCCTTAGCGAGAAACTGTTGAAACGGCACTTGGGACCCTACAAGGTATCTCGACGCCTGGGAAAACCACTACGAAGTGGTGGGAACACAAGCATCATCACGACACCTACCGCGACCCGATGTGGTTAACGTCGTTCGACTCAAGCCATTCTACGCTCGATAGGGCTATAGACTCTTCGTTCTAGGTTCTAGAACTTTGAAGTGCCGTACAGCTTGCTCATGCTGAGAATGGAGAATTCCAGAACGAACGAGGTAGAATGTTCTAGGCTTCCAGGTAAGGCTCCGAAGAACCCGCACCTCGACGTACAAAGTCACTCTGTCGCGAGCACTCGACTCTGCGTTCACGCCGACACACGACGCTCGGGACGCTGTCCTGTTACCTTCCGTTATTCCTTTTGCTTTTGTTTTGGCACAAGCTCACCACATTGAACGTTTCTGTTTCCTTCGTTATTTACCGCCTCATCAATTGTCACTCGTGACAATATGACCAAGTACGCACACCTAACGTAACATGACGCGACGTCAGTGCATCATGACATCACGGTCTCAGATGACATCACGGTGTCACACGGCAGCAACGTCACATACTTCGCAGAGCGGTCAATTATTCGTAATGGTGCTCCAAGACGCCTTCCTTTGTTGATGGTGGTTACAGCCGGTAACGTGCACCTTCTAGGCGTTTACTGGAGACGAAGCGAGCCATGGTTTGTGTGGCAGGCAGGGGGGGGGGCGATTTTGTATTCCCGGGCGACCAATGGACTGGATACCCTTTCCCCTTCGGACAGGTCAACTGTGCGGGGATCCTCGGCATCGGCAGCATCGAGCAGACCACCCTGGAGCAGTACGACACCGTGTTTGCCGTCAACGTCAGGTGAGCTGCCTCCCCTGCTGCTTGCGCACCTGACGGGCACGGTAGACGTCTTCACCGTGCGGCGGCGAAACAACCGGTGTGGCCGTCGTGTACGCGGGAAGGGACCAGAAAAGGTTTTTACTTCCAATGTGGGTTTGCCGCGTGATGTTCAGACGGAATTGGCACCTGTTCGCCCTTAGAAGTTCAAACGACGCAACGACATGGGCAGGGTGAAAGAAGAGCTGGCAGACAGACTTTTAATCTGTCCGTGTCGTTGCACTGTTCGCACTTTTGAGAATTGTAACTACCAAATGTACGGGCTTCAGATGATCCAGCACACACTTCCAACTGAGAGAGAATAAACTTTATTCAAATCAGTCCAGCAGTTTTCCTTTAAGGCGAGATGGGGGAGAAGGGGATTAACCCCTGTCCCGTCCCACCCTCCGGCGATGATGATGGAGGTGGTGGTGCCTCAGGTGACGGCTCGAAGTCCTTGGACCCGGGCGGCATCTTCGGCTTGCTGGACGGCCCAAAGCTGGTCGGCCAGGTCGTCGCTGGTGAGCGCCTCCTCCCAGCGGCGGCGCCGGCGCCGGAGGCGACCCGCCGCGGCGGCCGCAGCCGCGGCGGCGGCCGCCCCGGTCCCGGCGCGGCGGCGGCGACGGCGACGATTGAGCTCGAATTTTCCCCCTGACTAACGTCCTCCGCAACGTGAGCAGTGGCAGTGATAGTCTGTTTTCCGGCGCCTTCCCAGAGCATGTGTCGCAGCGTAGCTCGGTCTCCGCACGTTTTGCCACGCGTCCGTCGGGTAGTAGGCTCGGGTAACAGTGGCGTAGGGTCGCCGGGCTGGGGTAGGTGTGCGTTTGCAGTAATCTCCAGGTTACGGCCTCTGTTTTGTTTATATTGAATTTTTTAAAGATCAAGGTGTCTGCATTGAAAATTTAAATAAGAAGAGATTGCGTGAAATATTATCCTCCCCATAACATACTTTCTCAATGTGGTGCATAAATGTTTGTTTTTTTTTCTTTTTAAATGATGTAATTATATCCCGCTGACCGATCTGCTCGTAGGGGCAGGGCTTCGTCAAGCTGGGAATTCTGCAGCTTTTTCTCCTGCCTCCTTCGCCCATTTTGTATTATGGGATTAAATAAAGTGAATTGAATTGAAATGTAGTCGGAAGCTCCTCCAACCTCCTTCCACTTCAGGGGAGCAAACGGTGGAGAGGAGGTCGCCTCCTCTCCACCGCTCGCTCTTGCCAAAGTGGAAAGAAGTGGGAGGAGCTTCCTCTTCCATCTTAAGGGGCACTGACACCCCAAAGGTCGTATTTTTTTATTCTCTAAAACGACGCAAGTTGTAGTCATAAACACGCAAAAAAAACCGCATCGCGAAAAAAATTTCTTCGCGCGGGCGCGCCTTTTTTATTTTTGGCGTTTAAATCTCCCGCCGCTACCTCCTCCCTTCTTTTGATCGATGACGTCAAAAATCAGAAAATTTCGAAGCTTTGTAGGCGACATTTCTATAACATTTAATAACGGCAATCGTAAAACATGTTTTTTAACGCAATTGCGAACGCACTACGGCCCCTCTTTTTGAAATACCCAAAATCGGAGTTCGGTGAGATGTCCCTTCCTAGAATTATGTCCTCCCTCAGAAAACTCGGCGGCGCTCGAGCAGATGGGCGAGTCGGCGAAGAAACCGGTTTTTTCCCGCGCCAGCTCCCTTCTATCCCGCCAGCTCGCCTCCTCCTCGCATCGGGTCAGCGGAGGTCCGAGAAAAGTCGAGTCGCAGGAGACCGCAAAAGTTGACTCACTGCACTGGCGGGGACCGCGCGGGAACTTCAAATTCGGCATTTGGAAATTGTTTTTTTAATTCACAAATACTGAATTCCCAAGTTTCGAATTTTGAGGGTAATGTCCCGGCACCGTTTTCAATCGTTTCGGATAATAAAAAAAAATATGATTTTGAGGTGTCAGTGCCCCTTAAAGGTTGTGGGAGCGAGTCTGCCACCACGGCCAGAGGCCGCTGCCGACCGCCCAAAACTGGACAGCATCCGATGCGCGCAACAGCGCACGATAGGACAGGGGCAGAAGCCTATAAAAGAAGGCACACGCCCACAGAACAGGGGATGGACCGTGGTCACGGAGGCGTGCAGTCCGAACGCTCCGGCAATGTTTTACGTTGATACTAACAACCCATTCCTGTTACTCTAATAAATGTAGTTTCTCGTTATGGAAATCCCGGCTTCGTGTTGTTCCTCCCGGATGGGCATGCAGCAAGGCAACCCTACCACATGGCGCCCAACGTGCTTTTGCTGCCCTTCTGTCGGAACGACACGGGGCTGGGTTTCTTCTCTCGGTAAGTTTTTTTCAACTGCGGTGTTTCTTTTCGAAGTATTGCTGGTATTCGCGACAGCGCGATTGCTCGTTGAAGTGGAGCCTCAAAACATTGCTTAGTCACGCGGGGGCGTGTTTATCGCTTTGGGGGCGTGTTTATTTTTCTCGAGTGGCGTATACCGCCTGTTGCCGCACAGGTTTTCTTGTCTGCTTGGCGTTTCTGTTTTTTCCCACCATGTCTCCCACACTACGGTCCGAGACGAAGGATGGCGAAAAGCCTGGAGCAAGCGTGGATCCCGGAGCAGGCTCGGCGGATGCGCAAGCCGAGTTGCTGCTGAAGGTGGCAGCCATGTGTGATGCGGTCACACAGCGTCTCGCTGTGCAGCAGTCACGTGAGCCGGAGCTGCGTCCCCAGCTGACGGTGCCGGTGTACACTGGCTACAACGACGCCAAGTCAATCGCCGACTTTCTGGGTGAGCTCGACGTCTACAAAGCCGCCTCAGGCGCCTCGGAATCCCTCGTGATAAGCAGAATACTCCCTCTCGCTCTACAGTCTAGCGCTGCGTGCTGGTTAAGGCTGCAACCTACGTTCACCAGCCTAGCGGAGTTCGAGCGGCAATTCCGAGCAGAGTTCCTGCCACCTGGTTACGAGTTACAAATCTTGAGAGAACTCGAGTCCCGAACGCAACATCCGAACGAAAGCCTGGTTCAGTATGTTCGCGCATTGCAGGAACTCACACGAAGGGCACAACCTAATGCCTTCGAGTCGGAGATTATAGCTCGGGTCCTCAGACAATGTCACCCAAAGTACCACGTGTACCTACACGGCCGCACCTTTGAGACCATTGAAGAGCTAGCCCGGCATGCCCGCAGCACAGAGGAGATCTTCCACGCTCAGAAGAGCTATCTCCCACCGCCTTTGGCCGCAAACTCTCTCGAACCCGCATGTGCTTGGCAGGGCCCCGAGGCAATCCCGGCGCTAAGACCTCCACGGGACTGGCACAGAGTGCCCAATCAAAGCAGCCGGAGGCGCTCCAGTTTTGGTTCAATGCGGGGCCACTGGAGGACGTCCGAAGAGCGCCCTGGTGCCGGCGACTCAAGCAGGTATTCGGACCACCACAACTGTGGACAGCGCAGCCACTTCCAAAGAGAGTGCCCAAATACAAACCCGAGGCAGAACGAAACAAATGGCGGAAGGGCTGGAAGTGAGCGGAGGGATTGTGGAAATCCGGTCAACCCTCGCGCGACTATGGGCCGTGAAAATCCGGAAGGTCACGTGGCATCCCAATCGGGAAACTATTACGGCCGGCGGCAATGAGCCCCACTGCAGAGCCGCCGATGGCCACTATCACAGCCGGGATCACGCACGCAGCGTCACTTGTTCCATCGGTATGTCGAATTCAGCCTAACAGCGAAATGATCGAGCCACGCATGACGATCACTTTGCTCGGTTTTCCTTTTGCCGCGCTTTTGGATACCGGGGCTGCTATCTCGCTTATAGGGGACGCTGCCTATGAACTTTGCAAAAATCAAAAAATAACCTTTCGTTCGGCAGACACACCTCTGCAGTTAGCCTCCGGGTCAACAATATCGGCGGACGGAGCCGTAAGGCTTAAAATTTCATTTAATGAGACAAAACGGCGTCAGCGCTTTCTGTATCTCCCGGGACTCGCCGTACCCGTGATCTTGGGTCGAGATTTTATCGCAGGCGTAAGCATGACGCTCGACTTCCCTGGTGGCGGCTATCGTCTGGGAAACCAGGCGGACCTGACTCCGTTCACCAGACGAGAGAACTGCCTCACTGGCCCAACCCTCCCAGCCCACTTCACAACGCCTGCAGCTGCTCTACCATCCGAAATCTCGGATACCCTGCAGAAGTGTCCGGGCACTGACCTCCAAAAGAGACAGCTGGAGGACGTCCTGCGGCCGTTCTCTTCGATGTTCACGGAGCGACCAGGGAAGACAGACATCCTGCTGCATCGGATTGAAACCGGTAACGCACCGCCTTGAGGTGCAATCCACGCCCCATCAGCGTGCACAAAAGAGAACTCCTGGACGTGGCGCTTCAGGAGATGCTGGACACCGGTGCAGTACGTGAGTCAAAGAGCCCTTGGGCATTTCCTGTCGTTCTCGCCCCGAAAAAAGATGGAACTGCCAGACTCTGCGTAGATTACAGACGGCTTAACGAAGTGTCTGTACGGGACAGTTACCCTTTTCCCAGCATTTCCTCTATAATGTACGCGCTCGGTAACGCGACAGTGTTTACCACATTGGACTGCAGCCGCGGATTCCTTCAGATCGAGGTGCACCCGTTAGACGTGCAGAAAACCGCTTTCATATGCCACAGAGGGCTGTACGAGTTCACCCGCTTGCCTTTTGGCTTGTCCAACTCGCCAGCGAGCTTTCAACGTTTGATGGACGTTGTGCTCGGAAACGCAAAGTACGAATTCGCGATGGCATACATGGATGACGTTGTTGTTTTCTCGCGTACATTCGAGGAGCATCTCGAACACTTGACTATTGTGCTTGAGCGGATGCGGAACGCGGGCCTAACAATCAATCCGGGGAAAGTTCAATTGGCCGAGCCCAAAATCAACCTCCTCGGATTTGTTGTCGATAGCGGCACGCTCCATCCTAACGAAGAAAAACTGCGCGCACTAACTGAGTACCCGTGCCCCCATGACGTGAAAAGTTTACAGCGATATCTCGGAATGATTGCATTCTATAGGGATTTCATTCCTTACTGCTCGGAGATTTCTCAGCCGCTTAATCACCTTCTTCGAAAAGGCGTCAAATGGTGTTGGAGCGAAGAGCAACAAAGCGCATTCATAGCCTTATCAAAGGCAGTGACAGAGAACGCGTGTCTGCATCTTCCCGACCTAAACCAACCATTCGTTTTGCAGACAGATGCAAGCGATTGTGGCGTCGGAGCTGTTTTACTGCAGGAACATGACGGTACACTTCGCCCGGTTGCTTTCGCAAGTCAGACCCTCAATTCCGCACAGCGTAATTACAGTGTTGCAGAAAGAGAATGCTTAGCCATAGTGTACGCGTTAAAGCGATTCGACATGTATTTGGATGGCGCAACATTCCAAATTCAATGTGATCATTTAGCGTTGTCATGGCTGAAAAGACTTCAGAACCCCGCTGGTCGCCTCGCTCGTTGGGCACTTACGCTGCAACAATACGATTACACTATTGTGTACAGGCCGGGTGCTACAAACCAAATTGCTGATGCACTTTCCCGCGCCCCCCTTCCTGAGGAGCACGTGCAGGAAGTTCCAGGTCTGGTTGCGGTCGTTGATACAGCACAGGGACCACCTGATTCACGGTGGGGAACATTGGTCTCAAGAGAGGAGCTTCTCAAGGCCCAGCACGACGATGGGTTGTGCCAACAAGTGACTGCCTGGCTGGCAGAGTCCAGCCCAGTCAACACCAAGGGTGATGAACAGTTCGACTCTTACTTACTGAGCAGTGACGGACTCCTGTTGCGCTACATCCCTCAGGCTGATGATGATCTGAGCAGTTCTCCGTTTCGAACAGTGATACCTCGGAAGTTACGTAAGTCCTTCATCAGATACATGCACAGCTCTGCCTTAGCCGGACACAGCAGTGGGAGCAAAACTTACGATAAGTTGTCCCAGATTGCGACGTGGCCCGGCATGCGGCAAGATGTACTGAGGTATGCGCGTAGTTGCCCGTCATGCCAGAAAGCGAAGCCACGTGGTGGTCAACCCCCAGGTTTCATGCAACCGATCGCAAGCCAGAGCCCTTGGCAGATCTGTTGCTGTGACGTCATGGGTCCATTTCCACGTAGCCCACGCGGAAACCAGTACTTGTTCGTAGTAACAGACCATTTCACCAAATGGGTGGAGCTGTTCCCTTTACGAAAGTTGGACTCGCAGAAAATATGGGACTGCCTACTTCAAGTTTTCGCGCGTTTTGGTTTCCCGGCAAGCCTAATTTCGGACAATGCGTCGTATTTTACAAGCAAAGTGTTCGTCGATGCATGCGCGGTTCTGGGAATTGAACATAAGCGGACTTCGCCGTATCATCCACAGGCAAATATAACCGAAAGGGTAAATCGAAACCTGAAGATGATGCTTGTTGCGCATACGGAGCGTCACAAAGACTGGGATGCGAAGCTCCCAGAAATGGCCTTCGCCACCCGCACTACGGTTAACCGGTCAACCGGGCTCACCCCTGCCCAGCTCAATTTTGGCAGAGAGCTTGCCTTTCCTCTCACTAACACACTCCGTTCCACAGAGCCCAGGGCACAGGACCGCAACTACACAAAGTTCGCAGACGACCTGCGAAAGCGTTTCACTATCAACCTCAAGGAAGCCCGGGAGAACCTTGACGTTGCCAGACTGCAGCAATCCGACCAGTACAACCAGGGACGCCGAGACCTGCAGTTCGAGGTGGGAGACTTGGTGCTCCGGCGCACTCACCCCCTGAGTGACGCGGCGAAAGGCTTCACGGCCTCACTGGCCAACAGGTGGGATGGTCCATTTCGTGTAGGCAAAAAGCTTTCCCCGCTTACATACACACTAATTCACCATTTCAGTGGTGAGTCCACAGGACCAACTCATGTCACCGACCTGAAACAATTCCATGTCCCGGAAGATGGTTTTTCGCAGGATCGGACCGATGCCGACGACGGCCCGGTCCCGGACCCCCCTCGCCGCCACACAGGCGGTACAACCTGCGACGTCGGTGACGGCTGAGAGAGAAGTCGTAGAGCGGTGGACAAGATTCTTCGTATTTTTTTTTCTTCTTTCTTTCGGGTTTCGAGCGTTGTACCTCGATCGTATATCATCCCGCGGATCTGATCGCCTTTTTGAGGGGGGAAATATTGCGCGATTGTGTGCCCACCCCAGATCCTTTATCTTTTTTTTATGCAATATGGAGCCAGGGGTTACACATGAGAGTAACCCATGGCAATTGCTCGTTCTGATCTACGAAGATGGATCACGGGCAACGCCACCACCAATCCCGGCAATCTGGACGCCAGGATCCCAGGACACGTGGCGGTCCCAGTCACCGAGAGCGGCAACCGGCGAGGCCCTACCCACGGAACCGCGGCCAGTGGGCAAGACGTTCCACAGGCACCGGAAACTGCAACTGCCAGCGATGCCGGGAACGGCGACCAAGGACGACCGCGACCTGGAGCGCGCCCTAGCGCTCGTACAGCGCCGCCGTCCACACCCTCGACGACGACCCCCTCCCAAGGACGACCACCACAACACTGGCATCGACATGCCAGACGCTTAAGGGGGGAAGTGTGGGAGCGAGTTCTGCCACCACGGCCAGAGGCCGCTGCCGACCGCCCAAAACTGGACAGCATCCGATGCGCGCAACAGCGCACGTAGGACAGGGGCAGAAGCCTATAAAAGAAGGCACACGCCCACAGAACAGGGGGATGGACCGTGGTCACGGAGGCGTGCAGTCCGAACGCTCCGGCAATGTTTTACGTTGATACTAACAACCCATTCCTGTTACTCTAATAAAT